>CABFOW010007322.1:0-24877 GCA_902141385.1 Timema californicum | reverse complement strand
CCTCCCACTAGCCACTAATTGGCTCCATTGTCCGAGTTAATTGGCTCTTTGTGTCCCAGAAATCGACAAACGTTACTACTGATGTCAATTTCGATGGTTTGTTCGAGTCATTTATGTAATAATGTCGTTAAGGTTTTTCGAGGGGCGGTTACCACTCGTTTACCAAATAAATCCTATACAAATGAAATTGATCCTGCCTGCCTATATATCTAAAGGTGCGTTGTCCAAGATGCGACAGTTACCTGTGACTGTGGCTGGAATCACGTGACCACGGCCGCAACACACCGTGACGACACTCGTTAGCCGCATGGGGTGTTTTCCAAGACGCTGCCACAGTCACCAGTCGATTTCCAGATGGATGAAAGTACATGTGATCAGAGTGACAGAACCTTTTTTGGATATTTTGAGGGAGGAAGATGACGAGGAGATCAATTTTTATGTGGTTATAAAGCAGAAGCAAAAGTCATCAGGTGAACACAATATGCATGCATGCCCTTGTACTTCGGATGTTTTGAAATCGTACACGCATGGATGCTAGGGTACTAACTCACACAACATCACACCTCCAGTTTTCGTTGTTTAAACATTTTTAAAATAGATTTACATGTAAAATTCAATAACAACTATACAATGTCGCTATAAATCTAGCACTATCGCAGTGGCTCTAACCGCAAGCACAGCTAATTCCACCAGTGTTGCGACACGTGCCGCCATCGCATCGTGTCGCAGACCAAATTCAAATTGCGCAGTCGCAGGTTGGACATCGCACCAGGCTGAGCCTATATGGCTTTTCATGAGTCGTTCTTCTGTCTATCTGAAAGGCAGCTCTTTTCACTATGCTGGTTGGCCTACAGTTGGTTCATGGTAACTTATCTTTCCTGTCATTTAAAAAGTGTATAAAAACAATGTCCACCCCCATCATTGGGCACTAATGGTAGACTCATCTAGTCTAGTTTGCCCGGCCAGGTGTATTAAGATTTGTTTCTTCCCAAATGGTTTCCCACTCTACCAGGCAAATTTGGGGATATATACTCTTAAATTCTACCTTCCTCCTTATCCCACTTGCGTGATGAAATGCAGATAGCCCTGGCAGGCAAGTCTTAGTGGAAAAAAAATCTAATATTAGGTCAACTCGCACCCAATCACCTCATAAGTAAAGTCAATTTACAATCAAGCAATTTTCAAATTTACATGGTACATTTCCCGGGCAGATGAATGGGACTCGTTTTCCCTGTTCTGCGACGTACCCATTCACGTATTTGCAAGCGGGGAGAATAGGAAACCATTTAGGGAAAAAAACATCTTAGGAAACCCGGCTGGGATCGAACCGTGACCTCCTCCGTTATGGATTAACTAGATTATACGAGACTGACATCTTTATCTGTGTGCCCACCGATACGTCTGAGATGGAACTCTTAAGTAATTTTAGGTCTAAGACTTCAGTCTTGCAATATACTTGATTGCCGGTTACGGAAAGGTCGGGGTTTGAATTCCTGCTGGGTGTACTGAGGGTGTTTTTCCTGGATTGTTTTCCACTTTCCCTCCACGCGAATAAGGGTAAATTTCCTCTATATTCTACCTCCCTCATCTCAACCCTGTTAAAATATGGCTAGACCGTGTGGTAAGATTTGGTGGTCAAAACAAGTTTTTCTAAATCTAAGGCCCGGTGCACACGAGCGACATAGGCTACATCATTTATGTAGTCACGTCCTATGACGCCGTGTCACCGCTAAAAAGAAGTACTCACAAGCAATCTGCGTTCTATGACACTAAATTGACGCCGCGCCTGGAGCAGTGCACACTAGCGATATAGCGTCACACACGCAGCACAATGACGCGTGCGGTACGTATGCAGTGCTCTATGTGTTCGCAAGTACTTACTGACAGAATGAAGAGTGGCAACGTCACCACCATGTCCCTTATTTTGACGCGCCACTGACGCCAACTTTATGCCGGATCTTGCGTCCCGTGTGAACCTCTTTATTCACGCGGCGTCAACTTGACTTCACAGGATGTAACTGCAAAAATGACACACGTCACCCGTGTATACCGGGAAACGTTACCATGAATGGACTGAAGTTAAGAGTATAGTTATTATCATGCATAACATCGGGGCCGTTGCCCCAAGCGACACCATATCTCCTCGCCCTGGATTAGACATTATCGCAGTCAATGGGGTTAGGGCTTTAGACGAGCGATCGATACGCTGTAACACCCTGCGTAGTGATAGCCGACCTGTCCATTACTTGAGATTCACGTGATGCCTTGCTATCTATTGACAGAGTTCGAATCTTGGCCGGGTGCGTTGAGGGATTATTGAGTGTTCACTTGGATTCTACAAAATAACATCTGCGAGGGGTGTACCAAGAGGGGATGTTTTGGGGTTTCGAAATTCGGCCCCATCAGTATTTTAAATGATGAATGATCTTATGATTGAACGAGTTTAACACGCCTGGGCTAGACAGTGAAACTACACTAAGGGTCGCTTGCACAAGCAATAGTCAGTGGTTTTATCAAAGATCAGATGTAACTTGATTTCCAAACATTTAGGACGTGGTTGTTGATCAAATCTCTGGTCAAGCTAACCAACCTCGAGGTAGGTTGCATAAACATAATATTGATTCTTCAATCACGGGATTGCCAATAAGCTTGATCCTAGATCAATAAAAGTTTGGGTTGCAACAAAGCTAATTAGGGATCAAAATCTCCGACCAACTGATCATAAATTTGATCAAATAACCGAGTAAATCAAACATGGCAACTCTGTAAAAAGTACTTTATTTGGAAAATATGATTGTGAAATGACCTAAATCCATACATAAGTTCGGTTATGAAATTATGTATAAACTTTATGCCTTTGGTAACTTAGGTGGTTTTATATCCAGAGATGTGGAGTCGAGAATTCGTGGAGTCGGAAATAATTTCGGGTGGAGTCAGAGTCAGTAAAATATTATAACAATATATGGTAAAACTATAATTTTAATTTTAAATCTTTCTTATTAACTAAGAACAATATTTGTAATTTTTATTGACACATTTATTCAAACATAAATCCACAATGCCAAAAAAGCTTCTCATGAAGTAATCCGTATTGTTATTACCAATTGATATACTTTAGCAATTCATGAAGGAGTCGAAGTTAGTGTTGGAGTCGGATGGTAGAAAAATATAGGAGTCCGAGTCGAAGGCTTGGCCTACCGACCGGCCATTCTCTGAAACTTAATTACATCAATGAAAATCTTAATCTGAAACGCCATTATTGACACTACTATTTTATGAAATAGCTTACATTCAAAATAAATATGTAAGACACAGTTTAATTTTATTAATCACCTAAATAAGGAAGCAAAAACTAATTACCTTATAAAAAAACTTATAGGTTATGTTTTCCATCAACTGATGACCGCAGAATCAAACCGTTGAACAGAGATTGGCTGGTTAGCTTGACCAGGGATTTGATCGACAATCACCCAACTACCTTATTGTTAATATTGCAACTGAGAATGATGTTTGATACATTGATATGTGATCAAACCACTGATCATTGTACAATTCTCTTCTATCATCTGTTGATGCTCCGGTCATCATGTGTATGGGAGTCGTAACCTATAAGTTTTAATAATTTAATAAGTTTCTACATCTTTATTTAAGTGATTAATAAAAGTAAAGTGTGTGTTTTATATATTTATATTGAGTGTGGCTTATTTTTAAGAGTAGTGGTGTCTTTAGATGAACCTTTTCAACTATACAATAAAGTCATAAAGTATATTTGAGATCCACAAAAGATAGTTTTTCTATAATCATAGAGAAATGAAATTTTAAAATAGGCTTGTACTGAGTACATTTTACTGTTTGTATGTGCCAGTATTACTACAAAATTGTTTATAAAAAACAATTTTCCTAAAAACTCGCCTGAAATTGTAATTAATTTAAATGGATACATAAATAAGTTATTATTAAGCAGCCAAAGCTACAGGAGACATTTATACATCTTAGCCAACCTTAAGTATAAATTACGGTCATTTCACAATCAGATTTTTCAGATTTCTTCTTTTGACAGTGTTGCCATCTTTGTTTTACTTGATTATTCGATAAAATTTATGGTCAAGTGATCGGAGATTTGGATCCATAATTAACTTTGTTGAGAGTCAATTTTTTTCTTGGTCCAAGGATCAAGCTTATTGACAATCCGTTGATTGAAGAATCAATAGTATGTTTGTGCAACCAGCCTTAACACTACACCAGTGCACGCAGGCTATTAGTCAAACTCGTCTAATCTGGTTTGCTGGTGACGATAAAGTTGGGGTTCGAATCTCGCTGGGAGATGAGGTTATAAAAATTTGTTTTTTTTTCTTAAATTAGTTTTCAATCTCTCTATCCGCGCAAATATGAGTACCTTTACTCAAAAGTCACATTCTTCTCATTTCCATCCACCTCATCCTTATCATCAGCTTGGTTAGCTCAGATGGCTAGTAATACGCGGTGTTAACCAAAATCAACCATCCTAATTCTTGGATAAAGCGGCTACTGATAAACAATACTGGCAAAAAAAACCCATCTAAATAGTATAAAATATTATCACAACTTGAATCGTTTATATTCTCCTCTGTTTGATAAATGTATCTAGGCACGAAAGAGGCAGCGTAGGAGGTCATTGGTCCCCCTGTCATCTGCTTGCTATAGCGCTAATGTAATCTAATTGCCCTGCCATCATCAAGAGAGAAGCTCTCTGTGCCCGCCCTTCTCCTTCGTGTAGGCAGGGGTAGGAGGAGGAAAATCATTGTCTTCCAGAGAGCTTTTGGAAAAGGTGGGCGGGGCCTAACTAACTACCCAAGAGCGACAAAATTAGGATCATTTTGACCGCTTCGTTGTATAGTAGGTTCACTGCAATATGTGTTAAGTGACGTCATCTTAAGAACAAGAAGCTAATCTACTGGACTGGACTGTACTGGTAGAAATAGAAACTATCCAACACTTGACTGTCATCGTCTAACAACTAGTTCCTTCCTCTAGGTCCTGTGACGTCACCACATGAACAAGGATCTAATCCCACATTGGCCATAAATAATAACACTTTTTAAGTTTTCAAAATATTTAGATGCTTTGCATCACAATTTTGATCCAATATTCAATGTATGGATCCCTATACAAAGGTAGTGGAGTGAAAAATCCCAAAAATCTATTCTTACACGTCAATAACCTCCTATGTAAGGATACTAGGTTTAACTATTTCCTAAAATTTACGGAAAATATTAACGTAAAAGATTTTAATGTTGATGATACTTTCAAAAGAAGCATGAAAATAGAATTTTCGAGGGATAGAATAAGGAATGGCAATTCGAATTGAGCTGACCGACTAAATGCAAAGTCTTAACACCTTTAACTCTCATGAACTTGTCACCATTATAATAAGCACTCTTAAGATAAAGCGATGCATAGTTAAATTTAAAAGTAAATCAAAACAATTATTTCTTTGGGTCTCTTTTCTTACAATATAATAATTGATAAAAGAGCCCCGTATAAGACTATCTACAACCGACACAAAGTACAAGGAACTTTCCTTTTTTTCTTCCATCACTCTTTATTTCTTCTCTTCTCTTCTCTCCCTTTGTCTGTTTCGAGCATGTAATTTCAAAATAATAATTAAAGCACTAGAGTGTCTGTATTGGCTGCTATCAGAGTATTATCTCTCTAACCTAAGAGATGACAAACTTTGACCTCTCGGATAAGATTCTGGCACGTTATCCGAGATAATGACCCTGCCAACAATATTTAAATTCACCTTTGATTTAAAGAAGTATATATATATATATATAATATAAACGGTAGTGTTCAATGCAATGCCATATATATTGCACACAACACTATTTTTAAGTTATGTCAAATAAAATTATTGGACTCATTCACTCATGATTCGTATTTTACCCACGTATTTCTAACCGTTCAGACTGTACGCATATTGATTAAACCAATGTCGTAGTGATGAAGGTATAATTTGGTGAAAATACACCCACATTTTCGTGAAGAGAGAAACAATTTAATTTAAAAACACCCCAGTACACCCGGCATGAATTAGAACTCCGACAGAAAACCAGATTAAATGAGCTTGGCATTTAGAGCGCGTAGCATACGGCCGGATTTGAGGGTATTAGCTGTGCACTTTCTAAACACACCATATTGCTCACAAACTAGCTTATTTAGTGAAATAAGCACTACACCTGAATGCATCACTAAAATAGTAATTTGTTTTTGTTAGTACATTAATAACCAGGATTATTAAAGGTTTAATGAGACGTTTAGCTTAGGCGAAATCCACTTGTATAGGATCGGTGAGAGGATGAGAAAATTATTGGATGGAAAAACTAGTCCCAATGCCCTCGAGATTCGAACTCCAATCTCTTCGTTAAAGCTAACCAAGTACATTCCAAATTCAATGGATTAGCGTAGACCGTTCAGTCACCGCCTCTGATATTTTAATAGTTGTTCAAAGCTGTAAACCCTACTTATTTATTAACATTATCGTGTGTTTATTATAGGTTACATACATTTTAAAATCGTATTTACATTATTTTGCTGATTTTTTCTTTCTTTCTATTTTCAGGTAGGTTTTTCCGGGGAATTGGCACACAAATCTGCTACATTCTATTGAAAGTAAGCTACACATCTATTGGGGAATTAAAGAAGTGGTTTTCGTTCAAAAATGTCGGTGCCTTGAATCACAAGGTAAGTAGGCCTATGAATTTGTGCTGGTCTGTCCGACATAAATTAAAATAATTTCACGTGACACCCCAAAGCTTTACTAGATATACCTTCGTATATTCATAATCCAATCCACGTATTCTTTATCTGTCACTTCTGACAGATGGTGTCAATTTACATAGAGAAAATAACCTTTCCAAAAGTTTGATATTTAAAAGTGTCTTCATTCCTATGGCGATCCAACTATAGCTATCATATTTTAATTGAGATAACTCGCAATGATGGGCACGTGGGCTATGTTGTCAAGCTCGTCTAGTCTGGTTTATCAATGACGGGAAGGTCGCGGGTCTAATCTCGGATGAGTGTACAGAGAATTTTTTTCCTAAACGATTTCCCACTCTCCCTTCACGCAAATTCGAGTACACTTACTTTAAATTATACCGTCCTCATCCTTATCCAATTAGTTTAATTAACTGTGTTGGCCCCTATAGCCTGTACGGATAGTGAGACACGTAGAAATAAAAACACCCCAGTGTAATCAAGCAAGGTAAGATTGCTACCTTTCAGGGTAAACGCGGGGTACCTGTATCCGGGGATTGAAGCTGGCTTGCCTAACCGCTCGACCACGGGGAGTGGCAGCCTTCTTCCATCATTGTTTCCCCCATACAACGTGCCTACTTTGTCGGGCGAGTCGTGTAGGTCATTATGTCGCGAGGTGAAGCATGCAAGGTTCCTCAAAGAGGCAAGATTGATGGAGTGGTCGTGCCGCCCCAAGGTCGACTGCATCGCATGTACAGGTCAGGATATACAAATCCGGAATAAGTGATTTCTATGTTTTCTTACTGCTTGTTCGGACTATCCGCGTATTTACATTATTAGGATAGGAATGAAGAAAGTAGAATTTAGAGGAAAGAAAGAGTGGACAACCTCTTTAAGAAAACATTCCTCTATACACTCGGCCGGGATTTGAACCCCTACATCCCTGTGACGGGAAAACCAGACAAGAAGACACAGAAGACTTTGTCTGCATGCCCACAGGACTAAAAAATTAAAACTGTGTTATTATTATTGATTAAGAATTGATAGTAGGCCTACCTGAAAAAAGTGACAACCGCAAATTAAATGATTTATTAAATTTAAACAATTGTATCAACAACAGTTGTAACTCAATTTACACCACTCACAGTCTCATGTATGCAGTATCACTCCAATATTAACATCATAATAACACGTGAATTGAGAATTTTTTTCCTAAACGATTTCCCACTCTCCCTTCACGCAAATTCGAGTACACTTACTTTAAATTATACCGTCCTCATCCTTATCCAATTAGTTTAATTAACTGTGTTGGCCCCTATAGCCTGTACGGATAGTGAGACACGTAGAAATAAAAACACCCCAGTGTAATCAAGCAAGGTAAGATTGCTACCTTTCAGGGTAAACGCGGGGTACCTGTATCCGGGGATTGAAGCTGGCTTGCCTAACCGCTCGACCACGGGGAGTGGCAGCCTTCTTCCATCATTGTTTCCCCCATACAACGTGCCTACTTTGTCGGGCGAGTCGTGTAGGTCATTATGTCGCGAGGTGAAGCATGCAAGGTTCCTCAAAGAGGCAAGATTGATGGAGTGGTCGTGCCGCCCCAAGGTCGACTGCATCGCATGTACAGGTCAGGATATACAAATCCGGAATAAGTGATTTCTATGTTTTCTTACTGCTTGTTCGGACTATCCGCGTATTTACATTATTAGGATAGGAATGAAGAAAGTAGAATTTAGAGGAAAGAAAGAGTGGACAACCTCTTTAAGAAAACATTCCTCTATACACTCGGCCGGGATTTGAACCCCTACATCCCTGTGACGGGAAAACCAGACAAGAAGACACAGAAGACTTTGTCTGCATGCCCACAGGACTAAAAAATTAAAACTGTGTTATTATTATTGATTAAGAATTGATAGTAGGCCTACCTGAAAAAAGTGACAACCGCAAATTAAATGATTTATTAAATTTAAACAATTGTATCAACAACAGTTGTAACTCAATTTACACCACTCACAGTCTCATGTATGCAGTATCACTCCAATATTAACATCATAATAACACGTGAATACAGGTTTGTGACTGCATCATTTTAACTCAAAAAGCAGAATCAAGCACCCCAAGTCGACGAGACGCTTCTGTCTAGCACGCCCGGAATAAGGCAACAGCCTGAAAGAAACAATTCGATGTAGTGTATGCTGTGACGTCAATTTTGTATCTATTGCACTAGAAGGGAGTAGTATAGTCAAGTTGTCATTGCTTCTTACTACGTGTCCGTGCTACCGATCACCGGCTCACTGACGTACCTGCACTCTTTTACAATGAAACAACTTTATATCATACTCTACAGGCGTAACGCTTAACTACGTGGGAGGTACCTAGAGATACATGTAGGGAAATTCGGGAAACACTTCAGGCATTAATAGAAGGAAATTCGCGGTATTCTCCAGAGAGAAATAAAGGAAAATTCAGGTGACTCTTTAGGAAGAAATAGGCCTAAATGAAAATTCATGTGACTTTTCAGGATTAATAAATGAAAATTAATATGATTTCTGGAGGGAATAAACGAAAATTCTGGATTTTTTCCTAGCATTTTAAAGCCGTTTCTAAATAACCACTCTTTCAAAGAATGCCAACACATTCGTAGCTGGGGTATTGCTTACCCTCTGTTGTCGATAGGCAAATAGTCCTGCCATTCAGATAAACTTCAACTTATTTAATCTCCTACTAATAAATTATAGCACACATGCTGCCCTAGTTAGGTTAGGCTAGCGTTTAGCACAGGACTAGAGTCCATGACTCCAGAAATAGGAGTGAATTCGTCGACCGTTTGAGATGGGGGTGTTTTTCTCACATCATGATTTCCTAAACCTTTCTCAAGGCCATTGATAAGAGCGTATATTTAAAATACATTATCATTATCCCATCACCTTAATCAAGCTAGTTAGTTGCTTTATTCAATCTTGATTCGCTTGGAATGTACAGTATAATAATGTATTTGTACTATTAACAGCATAAAACTACAACCGAGTCGCTGATTGCTGTGATATCAATGATAGTTCTTAGAAGCCAATGATATCCACACGTCCATCACAGACTCTGACCTAAAATATGAGTGAGTAATGACCCTGAGCACTGAACGATCCCTGGATAGCTCAGTGGTAGAGCATGGTTGCGCTAATCCAAGGGTCTCGTGTTTGATTCCCATGTCCAGGTGTCGTTTTTCGATTTACTCGAAGCTATTTTTAACCAAGCAGATGATGGTCCACAACAGAACTAGATAGAACCAATTAAACCTAAAATAATAATGGTGGGTGTCATTAATATCAATATTTCAAAGTACAATTTTCGCAGCATTTTATTTTTAAGGTCAAATTATTTTTAACTTTTAGGTATCCCAGGTGAAAAATTAAATTCTCGTATCTTAACTTTGACAAATAAATTATCGTTTCAGAAAGGATCCTTGATAGTTGGTCTATGTCGATTGTGAGATATGACCGTAGACCTTGGTTCAACCCCGGTTCAGATAAAAAAAATTTAAAAACTTCGTGATGGAGCGTTAGTTTAGTTGGCGAAAAAAGAAGAAATAGGTAACGCATAAGAGATATTTCCCTGTGGCCTTGACCCTGACACAAAGATACTTTGAAACCTGTCTCTCACGATACAATTAGCACATCCTGCACTGCACTCGTGAAATATATTTTCCCATACTATTTTATTTTGCTGTTGTTGCTCAGGCGTCATTTTGTATGTTTCGTGACTTGGAAAGAAAAAAAAAATTGTTGGCGGCATTAATGTAATTTTTGCCGTTTTAGAACTATTTTATTTGTGTTTTAAAATTAATTTGGTACTCCAAAGCATCTCACACTAAAGGGAGTTAATTAATGTGTGATCTTCATTCTAATTAATTCAATACAATTTAGAAAACATTAGGAACATAATATGTATTTATAAACACGTTGTCGGAGCTCGTTGCCATATCACTAGTAGGTGCAGGGTTAAGATTGGCTATCCCGCTGAGCATTCATCATAAGCCTCAGCAAAAATATGTATATGGCCAAAAATGACTGGTAAAATTTGAAACCGAGTCACTTGTATTGATACCAAAACCAAATTTTAACTTTTATGAATGTGTTTATTCACTGGTACTGGTAACAAAATTATATTACTATTTTAAGTGACAGGGATAACTTGGGTAACTTAGAATAAATGCACCTGCACTAGCGTGTAAATGGGCTGGGAGAACGCGCACTTGAAAACCATACGTTGATCTCCACTTCTCCCAGAACATCTTACTAGGATTATAATAACGACCGATTGTATTGCAAATCAAACGCCCAAACTTCCCTTCAGTAAAGCCGACTTAAAGAGTGAGGAATAGTGCTGATGTCAGAACGGGACACAGATGCAAGCACGAAGCATGGAGTTTCGTGTTTGGGTAGGTCAGGGTTGAACTAGATTTGTGAAGTTCCAAGAATAGGACTACGTGGAATATTGTTTTTATCACTTGACTAACCTGAAGTTAACAAATTCGTAACGCCTTCTAGACTTTTTTTTAGGCTATTCACATATTATACTAAGGATAATAATAATAGTAATAATATTTAGCACCGCGTCTTACTACCCGTTCGGGTTATACGCTTTAAGTACTAATTACTCTAATGGATTAGGAATTGGGAAGGTTGAATTAGAGGAAGTGAACCCGCATTTGCGTGTAAGGAGAGTGGAAAACCATTTAGGAAAAACCACCCCCAGTTCACCCGACCGAGATTCGAACTTCGATCTCCCCGTCCTCAGCAGTCGAGCTCAACACGACAAGCGCGTTGGCCAACTACGCCACCGAGGCGGATTATACTAAGGACTATTAGATCCTGGAATCTCACTTTTAGTGATCTCCAAATCATTCGTGCCCCAACTGTTTTCGGGCTATACGCATATGTACTAATTACACTAATGTGTTAAGTATAAGTAAGGCTAAATATAGAATATGTGTACCCGCATTTGCGTTGAGGTAGGAAATAAAACCATTTAGAAATAAATCTCAGTACACCCGACCGGGATTAAAACTCCGATCTCGCCACCTTCGGTGTCTAGTTTATTGCAGAAGTGACGCCTTAAACTATGTGACCACTGAAGTGGGTTTGAATCGTGTTAAGGACTATAAGTATCTAGGATAACATTGTAGTGAACTGCGAACCATTTGTGCCACGTTAGTTTCATGTAACTTGGACCCGGTCAGAATTCGAACCTCCAAAGTTTCCAAAGATATAGGGGAAACTAGACTAAATATAGCACTGTATAATTGTTTATCATGTCAATGACGCAATGACTTGGCCGGGATTGGAAACTCGACCTTCCTGATAAAGTGCAATGCGGATTTTGGTATCTTAAACAGCTAAGATACTATGATGGATTGAATAGTTAAGCTATTATATTTGATAATTACGGTTATAGCCGCATCTAAATATCGTATTCTTTAAATTGAAACATGACACCTGGACACGGGAATCAAACCAAGGACCTTAGACTTAGTACGCCAACGCTCTAACCACTGAGCTATCCAGGAATCGTCCCATGCCCAGGTTCATTCTTCACTCATATTTTAAGGCAGAGTCTATGATGGACGTGTGTAAATCGTTGGCTACAAATGTGTGATAAATTAAGATCAGATAACGCAACCACCTTCGACTATTGGCAGCAATAAGCCAACTATCGAGTTGTAGGTGGTTTCGTTATCTGATAGCTCGTGATCTTAATGAAACCCCACATTTGTAGCTGATGATTTCCGCACGTCCATCATAGATTCTCCCTTAAAATATGAGTGAAGAATTTTCATGTGCACGGGACGATTCCTGGATAGCTCAGTGGTAAGAGCATTGGCGTACTAAGTCTAAGGTCCTTGGTTTGATTCCCGTGTTCAGGTGTCATTTTTAAATTTAAATAATAAGCTAGGATAGTGTCAATGCGCCCTTAAATGTCACTATAAATGTTTTTTTAACTAGAGGATTGATTAAATAATAGTTTACAGCCCATCCCCTTGGCTAAGTGATTAAAGTGTTTGGCCTCTAGCTTAAGGGGTACTAGTTTGATTCTGGATTATTTGTGTTGAAATATTTAATATATGTACATGGATTCATCCTGCTAACCAGTTATTAAATATCTAGACTTTTTAGAGATAAGCGTCAAACAAACACTCGATTCAATATCATATATATGTATAGCTTAGATTCGAACATTGAGTCATTCTTGACTCTTAACCACTGATTTTTAGGGTGTTTTCTTTCTCTAGAATTATTTAACATTCTCTTTTCCATACAAAAACTGGTGCGTTTTGTACTAATTCACCCTCATTATCCTGATTTCTTACGTCATAAATTATTTTAAGACGTTATTTGTACAATTTACCTCCTAATCCTCTTTCCCTAGGTTAGAAACTATAGGTGCTTATTTTCACTATTCAACCTTCTAGTCCTGTTTATTTGGGTTAGAATATTTGTGTATCTACTGGTGCTATTCACCATCCTCATCTTATATGCTTAAATTATATAACACGTCTACACCGGCACAAGTATGTTTTTTAATGTAGATAGTAGGCCTACGCCACATTTTTTTAACTGCCTCAATCCTATAAAAAAAATTACAATTATGCTTCAGTCGGCATGAATAAAACCTTCTCTCTATTGTTTAATACTTTTTTTGTTCATGTTTGATTTTTATTGAGCCGTACCGGTAATTAAATATCGATGTTGAGGCCATTGTTTTGTCACGCGCCCAAGTATCTAATTCCACTAATATTTTGATCATAATTTTAGCTAAATGCTGTTATTTGATATTATTTAATTGTAAAATAGTTTGTGATTTGATACGACCACGTGAAAAAATACGACAGCTCTTTATTGTATTTTTAAAATACAAAATAATTATTAAAATAGACACGCGTAGTTTTCTTCAACAGCACAAAAGAGGACTTTGATTTTTAAAAGGGTCATTTTTTTTCTTCAAAGATCTGTTAGCTTAGCAAGTGAATCGCTGATTTGATGCCGATAGTGAATTAATAATAGTAATAATACTAAGACTATCTCGTGGTCGAGTTGTTAGATAGGTCTACTACACGGTATGAAGGAGTACCAGCACTGATAGTCACGTTTTAATATCAGGCTTTCAACAAACTTAGATTGCCGGCTGCGGTGAGGTCGATGTTCGAATGTCCATTTGGTGTATTGGGGGTTTATGCTTTTCCATCTTTTTTCCGAGATAATGTGGATATATATTTTTTATAAAATTGCTCTACCCATACCTTCCCTTTATATAAAAAAAAGCAATTTTCCTTTCGTAAATGAAAATTTGTTTGCTTGAGCCACGTCATACTACCCGTACAGTTTATTTGTTTATTTACGCTAATAGGGTAGGTATTAAGAAGGTAATATTCAGAAAAAGTGAACCCACATTTGATTGGATGGAGTTTGAGAAACCATTAGGGAAAACCACACACCAGCCTGTGATTCGAACGCTGATCTCATAATCACCGGCAAACCAAACAAGATGAGACATAACCAGATTCCTTTGAAAATAAGTTATTGTATTACATTTACTGTCCAGACATTCTTGGAATGAAAAATAAATAAAAACGTAACTTGCTATACAATTTTTGGGTATGGGGGACGAGTACAATAATTGAATACTAACACGGTAGATCTAGTAACTTTTAGAATTGTATGAAAATAAGGCTGGCCAACATTAATAAAAAAAATTGAACGAAAGGTAACTGAGATCATGACTGCACATACAAAAGTACGCCACCTATCCATATCTTGAGCTAGATTACCAGTCCACCTCATTACAACCTCTATCTCTTTCAGGTCCATTCGAGTGTAATCCTCCCATCTGCGTCTAGGTCTTCCCAACGGTTTCTTCCCATTTGGTTTACCAGTCAGTACCCTGAATAAGGGTTTAGAATCTCATTCATGCTGCATGTCCTGCTCACCATAATCTACAATACTTCATACCCTTCCTTCACCTATGACAAGACATCTTATGAATGTGTGGAATGCCAGACCTCCACCGTGGTTCGGATTCCACGTTAAACTGTAGGTCCTTCATTTCATCTCACAATCACCTTCACAATCACCCTACCATTACACATTAGCGTAAGTGCGTATAACCCGAACGGGTAGTAAGACGCGGTGCTAATAGTAGTATACACCCAACTCTTGCGCTTGCATATTTACTGGACCAACTGAATAATAGGACGAAAAAGTTAATAGATTTCGACTTAATTTTTGAGTTGGACATAAAATAACAAACGATTTCTGGGACAATGCCAGATTTCTGAACGTTTGCAACGCGTGTCATTGTTACAGTAGGCGACGCAATTACGAGAGGAGCGTAGCGAGGCGTTTACACGCGTCAAAGAGCTGGCAATCAACATATGGCGAAGCGGGACAGCACTTCTCAAGTTCTCTGGCGTCGTCAAAACTATCACGTAGGGTACTTCTTATTGAACATTCTTATTTTAAGTGGAAGCCCTTGAAAATGCGGATAATGAGAAAGTGGGTACACGAAGTGTGTCAAGACAGAGACTGTTATGGGGAATATCACCATATATTTCCCATTCTAAGGATACATGAGTCACGATTGGTTGAGTATACGAGATGTCAACCGTGACCTTTGATTATATTCTCATTAAAATCCTGGATGTTTTGGAGAAACTGGTGACCTGGTGGTCTAGGGGTAAGGTGTCAAACTTCTGTGATGGGGGTCTGGGGTTCAATCTTAGGTCCCGACACAGGGTTATCTGATTGCCAAACCCTTCCTTCACCTCCGACAAGATGTGTATTAATCACAACTTGTGAATGTGGGGAATGCCAGGCCTCCACCGTGGTTCGGATTCCACATTAAACTGTAGGTCCTCCATTTCATCTCACAATCACCCTACCATTACACATTCGCGTAAGTGCGTATAACCCGAACGGGTAGTAAGACGCGGTGCTAATAATAATAATTTTGGAGAAACATACCACAAACAGTAGAAATAAAACCTGTGGCCTGTCAAATATTTCAGCAATCAGGAGCTCGACGTCCACTTTGTCGCGTCGAATCGTTTTGAAAACACACTACTTTATTTCTAAACTGGATCGCCCCGGTCCGCCTCTCTGTTATGACCCATATATAAGCTGTGTGTGATGTGCTCTCTCTCTCTCTGCCTGTCTGCGCTTACCTTTAGTGACTTAAGTCACAGGGACGGGATACAAACGTAGCTGAACGCTTGCCTCTTCCCTATAACGACATACAGTTAAGCTTTAGTGAGCACATATAACCTTCAAACAAATCCATTGTTTTCAGGTTCCGCCAAGTTTGGGTAAATTCAAGATTTTCAATTTCGGATCAAAAGGTAATCTTTTGATTTCTAGCTCGAATCGATTCCAAATAGAAAATAACGTTTTGAGACATTTTCTATTTGAATCGCACATTTTATAGTGAAATTGTTTCGAATACAAATATTATTATAATTTAAAGGTTTCAAATCAATATAAATTTTAGATTAAATTAATTAATTTTTATATCAAGTCTAATATAAGAACAGAGGCTATAAAACTGCTTCTAAACAATCAAATAAATTAATAATATTTCGACATTGGGAAGTTTATGTGGTCAAATCAAATATTATAAATTGATCCGTTTAAACAAAAATATTAATACAGCCACATGACCCACCTGAAAGGTTACAGTGAAATTGTTTGCTATATTTTAGTTACGAATAAATATAAGTGTTTTAGAAATTAAATTTTTCAAAAGTTTGACCTTTAGCTTATAAGTTCGAATTAAATTCAATCAAATCTTAATTTGGGATGTATTCGAATTTGTATTTACGAATCTTGATTCAAATATTTCAAATACTAAAATTCAGAGTTTTGAACCTAAAACGAATCATAGCGAGATCCGAAATCGAAATTTCGAAGCTTCTCACAGGTCTACATACCAGAGTCCGCTAGATTCTTTGTCGGCCTTCTTGATCCACTCAACCACTGAGACAGGATATTGTTGGTATTAAGTCATCGCTAAAGCTACCACGTAACAAGAAAGAAGAGAGGGGTGACGTATTTAAGACACAGCACACGTCAGTGGCGTACAATAGTCACTATTGAAAGAAAGGGAAGTTTCAAACGTCCTACGCATGCGCTGTGGCACTGCAACAATTCATAATGTGTCCGCCTAATAAAAAGACACTTCAATTTATTTTCCTTAAAAAAATAAGAGGTTGACAACGCCCTTTTGACGGTGGGGTCACGCCCTCTTTTGAAACATGATGTATTGCTGGGATAAACTTGTCAACACTGCGCGGTGAAGGCTATGGCCTCCGATGTGACCAGGTTGGGTCTTTTTTTTAAAGTACAAAATGAAAAATGGTAGGCAGAAGAAGTGTGTACTGGATGTTTTCGGGAGAACTTAAACGGCTACGTCTGAAACTTGTGAGAGTCGGACTTGGATTAGTTTTTGAGGTATAGTGTCTTGGTGCTAACGTGTTAAACGTGACGTACCCGAGGCTGATCCTAAAGGTACGACGACTCGGTGTATCATTATGGATTTACCAACCCCTCTCTACGCAGTAGAGAATACATTCACTAAACGTTCTGCTAAACACACACTTATAGTGTGTGAGCCGCGTCTTCTTTCTATCACCGAGTCTTACAAACAATTCGGGCTATACGAATATGAACTAATTACACTACTGTGTTAGGGAGGAGGAAGGCTAAATTTAGAGGACGTGTTCCCGCTTATGCGTGGAGGGAAAGTGGAAAACCTTTTATTATAAAAACACCCTCAGTATATTCGACCAGGATTCAAACCTCAATATCTCCATCATCGGCAATTCATTATATTGCGAGAGCGATGCCTTAGACGATGTGCCTACCAAAGCGGTTAGAATGAATACCATTTTTCATCCTATCGCCAGGTGAATACTGGTGTGTATTACCTTCTCATACTAAAACCAGGGCCCTTCTAGATCTACAGTGAAACCTCCCTAAACCACTCCGTCACGGAGACGAGCGAGAAAAATAATAACGTGCGATGTTGATAAAGTGGTTGTACACGGCGCTGCAACGGATGCGGGTATTTATTGCATAATGGTCGACTATATCCGGTATCCGTTGGAAGGCAGTGCATCGGTGAGCAGAAGTAAACTTGTAAACGCAGCCCGTAGTCCAAGAAAGGATGGTAAATGTGTTGTGCAGGTGACATCAGCAGGTCACATTCTTATAGCAAGTCCCTGCTTACTTTGGACTAAAGTTCAAAAGTTATTAAACAATGGTTAAGTATCCGTGCACCACGAAAATATGTTTTGTCGATTTTAAAATTAAATCGGGCTCGTACCAAGATAATTAAGGGGTTAAAAAGTATGATTAGTAATGTATTTTTGGATTCCTTTTCAATGTCTAGGCTCGTAGCCTATTGTATTTTAAAACTCCTAACAGCTACAAATCAAATAATGTTTTACGAGGACACTTTAAATGGTTTCAAGAGAGATTCAATGTTAACAAAAATTATTGACATCTCCTGTTGGAGAACTTAATCACGAGCTACCGCAGGCACAACTTCCCGCCCCCTTACCCTAAAATATGCATTTATGGGTACGGTCCTGAATTAAAGTTATTTTAAATCATTTGTCAAAATTGATAAAACATATTTCGAGTAAGCCTATGAATCTACGGATATTTTAATAAACTTTAGAGCATTTATAAAAGTTCAATGTTAGGTGAATGAACTATAATGTTTTCTAGTCTGAGACTTGTGTTGTCGAGATCATTTTAACTTTTTTTTATATTCCCTATTTATAAGAGTTTCACTGTCACAGTTTTTAATAACGAACACAATAAACAGCGTTACGACTAATTGAACAATGTATGAAATAGTATTATAATTCTTCTGAACATTAGAAGTTAACAAAAGTAATAGTGTTGATTTAATTTAAGAGCTTTTTAACATCATCGGTTAGATAACGTCCATAGACAATTTAAAAACCTAAAGATTATTGTTAGTTTTATTAATTAAAGAATAAAGAGCACATGCTCGCCACTCGAGATAGACACCGGAACTAACAAAAACGTTGCGTGAGACGCTTTGGTGACGTCATCACAGAAGTGGCTTCACAAATCTAAAAGTGGAATAGTTACTAAACTCGTGTTTGTTGTTATAGGCCTAGTTAAGAGAATGTTTATTTATTACACACAACAATTATAACAAAAATGAAGCAGTGAAAAGTATAAATCATTTCACGAAACTTCAACTAATTTCGCATATGCTACAATCAATCAAATGCGACATACGCCGGTAAAAACGTGATCTAAATGGCAGTCTCGTCATAATATGGTTTCCCGATGGTGGAGAAGTTAGAGTTTGAATCTCTGTTAGGTGTACTGGGGGAGGTTTTTCATAAATGGTTTGGTTTCTCGTTCCTACCCCATTAGTATTTTTAAAGGCGTTTAGCCTGAAAGGGTGTTTAGGCATGGAGTGAAAAATAAAAGTAAAGCACAACAAAGTAAATCAATTAAAAATGTATCTCCAGCTTTAGAGACAATTTTCAATAAAGATTAGGAACTCACCTGCTTGACAACTAAAAATTCCATCTGCGAAACTATAATAACGAGCTATGATAGTAAACATGAACTACAAATAAGTACGAACAGAATACAACGCCGATAGGTCTGTGGAACGCTCAGATAACCACGAACCAGCCAATACAAACAGGTACTACATACAGTACCTATGATATATTCTCTTGGTTCATTGGTTGAAGTTAACCAGTGAAATGTGGGCTTATTATGTATCGAAATTTCCTCGTCAGAACTTCACCACGTCACAAAACTTATAATGTTACATTAGTAACACAGTATTTGAAACTCATATTTAAATTATTTTGCTTAGTTTTCATTGGCTGAAAAACCTTTCACTCAGATAACTAACAATAAATCATCCATTTGCGGGGTAGTTTCCTTACTAACACTATAATAGATTTAATTAGTGTTCACTTAGTTACATCATAGGATATAGAGAAAGTCTCTAGAGCTAGTTTGGAGAAGACTACATTCAAGTGTTGGATAGTTTCCTTTGCTACTAGTCCAGTAGACTAACTTCTTGATCACGTGGTGATGTTACAGTACCTAGAGCAAGGAGCTAGTTTGTAAAAGATTACAGATGAGTAAATATTATCTACAGAATCACTCGTAATCAAACCAGGGACCTCTAAACCTGTGGCTGACTACCCCAATCTCATCTATTGGCGTATGCATACATAAAAGTGAGTCAATAACGTTACATACGGCCAGATAAAGTGTCTCCTGTAAGTTGTTGGTCGGACCTACGGTATCGTGTACGTCAACAACTGCCTGTGGGTGTTTCTCTCTGACACGAACCACCCACTCATAGTAAGAGGAATAGTGCATCAAAACATTTTTTTTAAAAAACTCAACAAAACTAGCTATAATTGTGTCTCAAGCAGGAAAATAGTTTGCTCTTTTATTGTTTCTTTGAATTGCACATGCCACGGCACACGATGTGAGACAATAATTGTTTCCCTTCTAATGACTACATATTATTTGTTTTTAGCGGTATTTTACTTTTTAGTAATCTCACATTGTGGTTGGTTAGTGTGCTAGTTTATTGACTCTCAAAGCTATTTTACCCTATAACTGAACCTATTTATGTATTTCATTCATGTTTTTTTTTACATATTTTTCAATTAACCCAGTAAGTGAGTAAGAAGTAAAAATGTTTAGTTTTATTTTAAACAGTTACAAAATTAAAACACTGTTAATTGTTTACTATACTACTCTGATATATTCTACTTTGGATGAAAAATAAAAAATTAAACACAAAACGCTCATGAAAATTCTTACAAGGGTGCCACCAGATTCTCATCCCCTTCACAAGGGTTCCGCTAACCTAGGAAGATTGAGAATCCCTGGTTTAAAGACCAAAAACAAATTTATTTTTAAACCTTATTTTACTACTTGTTTGGGTAGTCCAAATGTAACTGAACTATTGTCGTAGGAATGAGAAAGCTAGAATTGAGCGGAAATTTACTCGACTCTGCGTAAAGGGAGAGTGGTAAACCATTTAGTAAAATCCCCCGCAAAACACCCAGCTGGGATTCAAGCCCAAGCCTTCCCGTCATCTTGAAACCGTAGCAAGCGAGATTGACGTTTATTCCGCGTGGTCACTGATACGGGTAACTACGTATGTTATTCTAAATACAGGTAGATTTTGATGAATCTCGACGTTTCATGACCCTCCGAATCCGAAAAAGTGGTTTTAGAATTCCCGCCTGTTTGTCTGTACCTCCGACTAGAGTCTAAACTATTTTACCGATCGTGCTAAAACTTGGTATCTAGGGTTTTCACAGGGTTACGAAGGGTTTTTGGAATTGAATATCTAACCCTAAAATTAAAGGTAGCTTACTGAAGGACAAATTTTCTCAAAATCGGCTCTAACGCTTTTGATTAAATTTCATTTCTAAGCATTCATAAATATTCCAAACAAAATGGCTACTCTCAATATTTCGGCAAAATGACTTTAAGGTCTCCGGTTTGATGCGTAAATTCAATTTTTTTAAATCATATTTCCGATACTATTTGAGATTTGAAATTACTTATCATTGAAAATATGTAGATATATCTATAATACAAATGTTTTATTTGAAATATATTTTTATTAAACTAATAACTTTTAACCTATACGCAATTTTATATATATATATATATATATATATTTCAACTTTTCGAAAACTAAAGGTAAAGTATTGCGACCGTAAAAAAAATCTAACCTAAAATGTTGATGGAAGTCAATCTTTGCAGTGCCGTCTGTCTGTGTGTCTGTTTAAACTTAAAATTGAGTAGTATAATAAAGGGCGAAAAGAGAAAAAAAATCGATTTTCTCAAAAGTGGCTTTAATGATTTTGATTAAAATTCGTATCTAGACGTTGATTAAGATTATAAATAAACTGGCTATTTTCATTTCCCCATCAAAATGACTTTCAAGGTACTTTACAAAAGCGGAAATTTCTGTATCTCCGTAACTATTTGAGATACTAAATGCAAAATTGTAGTAATATTAAAAATTAAAAACTTTTATATGAAATATAGTTTTATAAAATCCAACAGTTTCTGAGATATTGAAAAATATATTAATACAATTTATTGAGCTTTAGTTGTAAAGAGATACTAAAGTTTTAACGCGATAATTCTCCAATGCCATAGAGTAATTAAATATAAGTAAGTCTCTCAAAAAGTTTATGTTATTTTTCCTTAAACCGCTTAATAAAAATGTTTGTAAAACAATTATATATATTCATTTATACTCAATAGTCAATATTTACATTTTTTATTGGTCAACATTTATAAATGAGGAATTTAATAGCAAAGCAATGACATGAAGATATGCGACACCTAATAAAATGTCGAAAATTTTAACCGGAATTAGAAATTTTAATATGAAGTGTTGACCCTTGTGGAACCAATATTGATCTTTTCTATTGGTCCAAACATACAAATGAGGACATTAATTCTTTAAAAAGAAATTATAAAATTTAAAACCGGGACTCAAATGTTTTACATAAGTATAGTGCAATTTATGCTTGGGTTTGCTAGTGTATATTACTTCGTTTCACATATATTACGAGCTTTGAGTAAATATTTCCATTTTTAAACAATAGAGGGAGAAAGTCCGTGCGTAGTTCCGTACCATTTATTTTATCGGGTGACAGTTTTTGAGCGGATGAGTAACATAGGTCTTAACCCGGTAAATACTTCCTTCCATCCAAGTGAGCTATTGAGAACAAAATCAGATAATTTCAGTGTCTTAGGAGAGAAAGATTTCTTGGACGGTGCATTTTATCATATTTTATCATTCGTAACTCAATTCAGCTCATGACCAATTTATAACGTACACGATTCCCTTCAAGAACACTGCATGAAAATTTTTCACTCGGGGCGGTCGTTTTGTTTTTACCTTCTACTTCAGCCAAGACTGCTGTTGGGATAGGTCGAGGTCCTTTCCAGTCCCCTCTAGTTCTCTCTCTCTCTCTCACCCCTTCATTTCCTTATGTTGAGGCGCCTTTAGGGTACTAAAATTACTTCTTCGTGTTGTGGTTTAACGCCGTCAGACTCTTGTCTGCACTGTTTTGTTTTGTTGTTTGTTAACTCAACACAAGGGCTATTAAATATTAACGTCTTAATCAAAGATGTATCAACCGCGTCGTTGTGAATTCTCGTTGATTTTCTCGTATTAGCTAATTCGTTGGCTATTTCGTGATAATTGTTTTATTACCAGTTTTTCTATTGAATTAATTACGAAAACATTGGCCGTGTGTATGGGGAATTGGTTAGTACAACTCCCTGACACATATTTGAAGATACACCCCTGACAAGTAGGTCCTAAATGCTTGGAACTATGTGCTTGTGGTCGTTTAATTCACTCACATACAATTCTTGCTAACTCAGTTCTTATCCTAAATTACATGTTGGGGCGACCGCAGATTAGCGCTTTTATGTGCACTTAGGTCCAGTTTGCTCACTTAGTAAATTGGTCCGTAGGATTCTATTTTTCCCTTTCCTTCTTTTAGTGGGTGTCTGGTGAGATTGGTGAATTTAACAATCAACATGAGAATATCTAAACCAGTGGTGAATCAATCGTGTTAAACCCTGACTTTTATAGGAAGCCAACTTTCGACTACTAACTTTCATTAAAAGTCACTCAAATTTGGCAATATAGAAATATGTATTATTTGATTTATCTATATTAATAAAATCAGGAGTGTCCGTCATGAGCGTTGCGCGATATCCACCTCAAGTAGAGGGCTGAAATTTAAATATTATTAGCCCCTGTGCACGAACATGTGCACCTAGAAGCTTAGATATTAATTTGATGATTATATTTTATAAATTAATTACAAACTGGGTCGAAAGAAATAAAATTAGGAGATTTTTTTCTGTCTGTTTGAAGCAAATAAAATATTTTCCGGGGGTAGCGACGCAATTCAAAGCCGGGTATTTCTTCTAGTTCATTATAAAGTTAATCTAAAACGTTATCAAATACTTCCTTATGGATTAGTGTATATCTCTATCTATATGGCTAATTAAATGGACTAAGAATTTAAATATAATTACTGTAATATTCCTTTCCTAACATTGTGTCAAAATGAATGTTCAGTTTTCAGATAACGGGCTTCCTATTAAAATCAGACTGTGCTATACAGTCTTGCCACTGCTAACAGTTGAAACTAACAAATAATCGTTTTTTAATACCACCCGTGATCCGTGTCTAACTACTCGTCCGTACTATCCACATACTTTACACTACTGAAGTGGGGATTAGTTAGAGTAAAGGAGGAGAAGGGTAGAATTAAGATGAGTATACCCGCATTTGCGTAAAATAGTAGTGATAAACTATTTGTGTAAAATTCCCCCAGTACATTAGGCCTTGATTCGAACAGACACGATGAGACTGATGCCTTTGTTTGCGTGCCTACCGATGCGGGTTTATAACAACCTTGATTTTTTTTCTAACCAAGCCACGTTTAACCAAAGGATTATTAACGACTTATCTAAGTGATATGGATAAATAGCGTAGTTAAGAGGAAATGCTACAACATTAGTATGTGGAGGAGATACGCATCCTGCGGGGTTTCGATCCCCGACCTTCCCACTTACATCAGAATCCATTTTTATTTTTTCTTCAACGCCTCTTAATACCCGTCCGGATTATACGCTTAAGTACTAATTAGGCTGATGGGTTAGGAATTGGTAAGGTTGAATTCAAATAAAGTGAACCCGCATTTTCGTGGAGGGAGAGTGAAAAACAATTTAGGGAAAACCACCCGCAATTCACCTGAGCGAGATGCGAACCTCTATCTCCCCGTCTTCGGCAGTCTAGTTCAACACAAAACCAGCGCGTTAGCTAACTATGCCACCGAGGCGGGTAGGAAGGTATAGCTAGAAACAAACTCATTAGACTATACTCGACCGATATTCTCATCCCGACTTCCCACTACCAGATGAGCCTGATATTTAGTTAGCGCGACCGCCGATATGTATCGAAATGGTTACTTTGAACTATTTTTTAAAGCTGAACATTTATTTTGCACAAG
>CABFOW010007321.1:0-24878 GCA_902141385.1 Timema californicum | reverse complement strand
TAATGTGTAATGGTAGGGTGATTGTGAGATGAAATAGAGGACATATAGTTTAAAGTGGGATCCGAACCACGGTGGGGCCTGGGATTCCACAGATTCTCAAGTTGTGATTAATACACGTCTTGTTAGAGGTGAAGAAAGGGTTTGGAAATAAGATAAATATGTGCCGGAGCCGAGGATTTAACGCCGTAATCCCAGCACCGAAGTCTGACACCTTACCCCTAGACCGCCAGGTCATCTTAAAAACAGTAATGAACTTACAATACTTTTTACTTAAGGATATTTACATTTCAAACCTTAAAAAACATGGATATAATTTAAAGAGTTTTTAAACTTTTAAACAAAAAAAAAATCTAACTGCTTTTTATTCATTTAAACCTCCCCACTCAGATATTAATAATAATATTTGCAGATGACATAACCAGAATTATGGTTTGAACTTCCATAATTGATTTAGTAAAAAAAAACAGACTTGACAAAAACAAAACCACAGTTAACATTATACATTTAATTTTTTAGAAAATGGTAATAAAAGTAAGTCTTAGTAAACAACAATTTTATCAATCAAAGTATTTATCAAATAATTTTACTTGTCGTTAATTTTTTTGCCGTTTTGGTAACATTAAATAAAATATATGGTACCACAAAGTTATATAGACAGTGATATTAACTTTGAAGAAACAAATAAATTACCTTTAATAACTAAAATATGTCCAATAGATAAGATTTGATCAGATATCTTTATTTTCTACCCGGAAGTAATATAAAATATTTTAAATCAGGATTGGGACCATTAAATTATATAATTTTTTTTTAAACTCAGTATTCTAAAACTAAAGTAAAAATATTTTAGATTTAATTTGTTATTTTCACTACATGTGTGGAATATAATCATTGATCATTAATAAATTCATAATTAGCTATTCACAGTAATTAAGATTCTGAAAAGGGGGAGACCTGCTTTATGTTATCATGTAAAACCAATAAATGTGGGTAGCATTGCTGCCAAAATAATGTGTGGCATGGTTAAATCTTTAACAGCTAAAAAAAAAGCAGGCCCATATATTAATGATACCAAACATAATTAACTAAGTATATAACAAATAATTGATTTTATTAGAAAGGAAAAATAAAGTAAAATTAATTTAGTATATCAAACCATTTGGACATCACAAAAATACATAACCACTCCTCACTCCTTCCCTACAGGCAAGAAATAATTTAAGGACTTAAGGCTTTCTCTAAATCCGGCCTTGGGCGTAGCTAGGCAAACTATCCAGCAGTCATATGTGGAGGTATAGCATACCACGTGGGCTAAGCCAGTAAGTTGCTTCCTAACAATCTCGACGGAGTGTACAATCACACATAGAAAACAGTATTTGGGTGGAGCACTGCAAGTGGGGATGCTACATGTAACTTACATTTTCTAGTTCAGGTGAATATTACTGGAGATTGACTGTTATCTAAGAAATTGATTAGATTCTGCCCAAATAAATTATGGTAATCCAAAGAGGATAAACACAATTTTTTAAAAGTGTACTGAACCTTGGTCTCCCAATAAACGCGCCCCTAACTCTGTCGATAATTACTGTAAGTCTCAGGAGGTCTCTGGTGCATAATACATTCTCATATTTATTGACTGGAAAAATAAAAATAAATAAAAATACGACAATAAATTTATATAGAATCGTATAAAATAATACTAGATTATAAATATAATTTTTTAATTTATTTAAATTGACAAGAAAATATAAATGTGTCTGTGTAAATTAGCAGTCTCCTCAGTTCATAATACGGGTAGGCCACAGTAAAGTAGTGTCAAAGTATAATGAACAACATCCACTTACCAGCTTATAATGCGCACTTTTGAAATACCAAAACACACTAGATCAACTACACAATATTAATAGAAATGAATAAAGTTTATTTTATATTTGAGACAAAACCATATTCATCAAAGGGATAAAGCAACAAACAGTGCACACAGTAACGAAACCCGTAGATAACATAATCTTTGTCTTTGCACGACCAAAATTTGAATGAAATAATATATACTGTTATATGAATTTGTTGTAAAAAGTATCATAAAGTTTCACCAAATAATATCGCCAGAAAATGTTTAATTTAATTTTTCCAAATGTTTTCACCAAAGAGGCATTAATTTTGCCCTTGATCTCTAATTGTGTAAACACATTAAAAATGGAACCCAATTTAGATAATCTTTAGTTGGATTGTTAATTTAATCTAATTTTCTTTCTTTTGCCTAAAAAATATTCAGATTTTCCATCAAACAGTAAGTTGTTTTGCATATAAACTTTTTAAATATTGAGTCCCAATTTTCTTGGCCTTCCATTTATAAACTCAATTTCTTTCTTTGATTTCCAATGATTTTGAGTGGCCCCTCTAGTTGCCAGGCCCATTTTTATTTTTTAATATACAAGGAGGTTTCTACTATTAGTTCTTTAAACTTCATGCTATCACATTATGAGAATTTGAAGTTCAAATGTAATGGTTTGCCAAGGATTTGTATAGTTTTTATATGTCTTTAAAACTTTCACTACTTTTTTTCGCTGTAAAAAAATGTTTCTAACAATTTTGGAAAATTTTATTCCCCTCAATTACTGGACCTTTATTATAAAATTTAAGAGCGTTAAAGATTTTCTGATAATTTTAGTTGATACTTCTAATTGTTTGCCACGTTACAATATTATTCTAGAGCAGTGAAAACTGTTTTTATAAATAAGTTTGGCTAAATCCATGGCCCCTTAATTTCCAAGACTCGAATTTTCAAATTACTATTATTAAATTTTTTTAAATTTTTTGGAAAACTTATCTACCTGCCTTCCAAATTTAAATTTTATATCCAACTGAAAAGCGTTTTAGTTAGCTTTTTAAATATTCAATCATCTTTCCTCTATTGTAAAGATCCTCAACCTTAAAGTTTAAACACTACATTTTTCTGATTTTCTGGGGGGTAAAAGAGTCACTCTAATTGATACCCAAAATTAAAATCTCCCAATAAACCTAAAATTGTTTTTTATATTTGTTAATGAAACTCCTATTTTCCAAACATGGAAATGTTGATCTTGTACCCCCCTCCATATTCACGGATACCATTTCAAATTTCAAATCCTAAGACTTTTCTAATTATATGGAAGGGTCATGTAGTATATACCTGCATGCTACGCTTTAATTCTATACCACACCTAAAAGTGGTATGTTCTATTAGATTGGTAAATAACCTTGTGCCGATTAGTTTTCTGATTATGCTTTCAAAAAGATTTTTCTTCAGTTTCCAATGTATGCCTTACTTCTTTCCAACGGTGTCAGATTATTTATACCTTTAACGTTGTGTGTACGACATTTGGTTGATCTTTAGGCGTCACCTTGTTAAGTGATAAATCGCCGCGCAGACGTTCAGCTCTAAAACAATATCTAATTCTACGATGCTTTATTTCTAAATATGACTCACGTCAAAAAATGTATAAATATTCTATCAGGGCTATTTTTCATTGACAACTTTATAGCTTCCATTTTATTAACAAAACGAATTTGATAATGTGTCATTAGTCCATTTTCTACGACTTTGTAAACATATTTGTGGAGCTATGTGACTAGGTTTGATGAAAAGTGGCTCTATATGTAGCTTTTTTTCTAACAAATAGTCAAGTTTTGTAGGTTCACAACGAAAATTTTTAAGATATTTGAGAACTAAAAATAGGCTTTCTTTATTATCATGAGATAAAAAATGTCCTAGTTTTCTCTTTCATATTTCTTATTGACATGACAAAGTGTCGTAGCAGAAGGGCGAAAGAAGTATAGGCTTTGCCAGAAAAGTGAAATAAGTCAATAAAACGACACAGACCATTGTATTTTAAGCCTTGTGGCTTGACAGCGATTGATACTTTCTCGCTGACTGAGGTGGCCGCTTTAAGAGGTGCATTGAAGAAAACACCATAGAAATACTACCCCAAGATAAGGATAGTTTAACCCTATGCAGAGAAGAGTGCATCCAATTGGAGGGAAACTGTTTGAAGCGGCAGTATTCAAAAAGTGAAATGTAAACTGTACAAAACCAATATATTAAATGTCCTGTTTGAAATTCTATATTATTTTCCTTGTGTTTATTTAGTAAAATTTAAAACGTGTTGAAATACTGCAATTTATTTATGCCGATAGTTGTACAACCTAATTACTGACAATTATTACATATTATGTAATTACAACAGCAATACATTATTGTAAGCCGTTCTAATTATTTCTTCTTTTCCAACATATATTTATATGAAGTTTATACTTCACGATTTTGAAGTATGATTACATCACAATGGTTACCGCTAGTGGAATCCAAGGGCGGCAGATAGCTGACTGATACATTCAGGTGAATGTGTAAGGAACGCTTGAAAGGATCAGTGGTTTTTTAGTTTTTATTGTAAAACCTTGTTTTGTACAAAATAAATAAAGTATTGCCCCTGTAGAAAGTTTAATTTTCTTTACTTGGTGATTTCAACAGTTGTTGAACATCTGTCTTGAAAATAGTGACATTAGATGCGCATGAAGAGAAAAAGTTATCATTGAACTCCAGGACATCTTTGACATAGGCCTATATTCAATATTAGAACCATGTGAAGCAAATTAAAATCTATGTTTCTAGTGTAAAATTATTTTATTTGTTCTGACCAACAGTATCTTTTTACACACAAACTGAAAACGTATTGGCCTTTAACTTTTTAGGTTTGTTTACTCAAACAATCACTGCCCCTTTGTCCATAAAACTAGTGTAGAGAGGGGTGAATGTCTCTATAAGTGACCACTATTACCTTTGTAGAAGTAATGAAACTCTTTCACGATAAAACTTGCCAAAGATCAGAGGTAATTTATTACAAGAAAAAAGAAGATTATTAAAATATGACACGTTCTTGAAGTGCCTTCAGCGAGTACGTGTAGACAACTTGCTGTGCAGTTCTGCATGCCACGTTGCGTGAAACGTTTTAGCGCAGAGGTGGCCAGGTTTTAGCTAAGTTGCATGTTCCATCTGTTTATACATCTGATATGATATATCACGGTGGTTTTACCATACTATCCCAACGCAATAGTTAGATAAATTCATCTAAGCTATCCTTAATCTAAGTCATGACATTGATTGATAATCTTAAATAGTTTGAATTTTTGTTTAGCAATTTTTAAATGGTTCAGAATTTATGTGTTTTTCAAGTTTTATAAATAGGAAATTTTACCTCCTCTAATATTATATTAATTATATATGGCATTCTTGTATTCTCTATAAGGTGTATTTGGTTAAAATATTAACATGGCTTCTGTTGACGTATCCTTGTATCAAATTTGAGTACTTAAAATTTATTTGTTTGTCCTTCACAAGCATTGCGTGATAACTGCAAGGGATGTTCCAATACGTTAATTTATATCGGATTATAGGCCTAGAGTTGCCCTATTGGACATTATTGGCATCTGCTGATAATATAAATAAATTATCGGCTATCAGTTTTAATTTTCACATAAATTGGAATATTAAATCATCTATAATCTATATTATTTTCGGAGACACAGGTTTTATATATTATTTGATTTAATCCTTACGAGAGCAAAACTTCGCCATTTAGCACACGTAAACAGTGAACACCTACATTAAAAGTGCTGTCACAAGAAGATTTAGAAAGGCCAAAATCAATAAAAATTTACCGTATTAAAATTGCCTGTTTGTAACTGTATTACACACGCGAAGTTAGCTAAACGCTTTAAGAAATAAGATTATCAATATCCTTTTATTTTTTGATATATATTGCTGATATTAGAATAAAATTATCGTTACAAACTTATCATTAAACTTTAAAACTATTCGTCGACAAAGTCACTACATTTGAAAATTTCATAGAAATATAATATTAATCGAGGTTATAAATCGATTGTATGTTGAAGTTGACCAAGTAAAGCAATGATCCAAAGTGTAGGGATGAAAACATGGAAATATATCGATAGAGTTTACAAATCGATTGTATATTAGAGCTTACCAAGTAAAGCGTATCTCGATAGGATTTACGAATCGATTGTTTTAATGAAGCGCACAAAGCACAAATTTATAAACGTTCAAAGTTAAATGTATCAATCATGGCGAAGAAGAGTGCCATTTGGCAATTTGTTTACATAGGTCAACTAGCATCCATAAATTTAGCAGCATGTAGCATTTGCAATATCAATGTTCCCCGTGGTGGGAATAATTCACGTTCATTTAACACTAGTAATTTGAAAAGTGATTCGTAATAGAAAAATAAGATCAAATTGGAAAAGGTCGATGTATCAACTACTGGATCTTGTCAAGACGAGCCTTTACAAGGAACTGCCACTACCCAGAGGAGCCATCACAAGAAACAAGCCATTCAGTAAGCCTTTCTCAAAAACCAGTTTCAACAGCAGTCCAAAAGACAGTTACATTAATATTTAATAAAACAAAGAAAATTTTTACAGACAGAAAACAATCGCTAGATGTCACCACGACCATAGTAGAAATGATTTTAGTCTATTCCCAAACCAATAGTATTGTCGTAAACATAAGTATCAAGCGTTTTATCTACAATCTAGTACTTTGGTATACCTTACCACGTAGACAAAATATTTCAACAAACTATATCCTAAAAATATTCGACAAAATTAATTTAAAATATGTCGAATTTCTCAGTTTGACTACCGATCTGTGGTCATCCACGATCATGAATGATTTTATGAACCTTACATAACATTTTATCACAAATAACTTTGAAAGAAAGAATTTGTCATTGAATGCTTCTCCTTTAAATTTCGATAATCAGGTTGGTTCACACATAAGCCTCTTTATTAATGCTGTTCTTGAGGATTGGGGAATATCTTATATAGTAGCTGCTTTAGTAAAGGATAATGCAACAAATTTGATAAATTGTTTGGAAAAATCAGGCCTAACCACCATTCCTTGCCTATCTTATACTTTGCAGCTAGTTGTTAAGAATGTTTGAACTAAAAATACGCAAACAATTTGATTGGAAATTGTAGGTTAATTGTAGAACACTTTCGTCACTTGGTAGCTTCATCGAAATTACTTGCCAAACCACAGCCAAAGCTTGGACTTCCTGAAAATAATTTAATTCAAGGCAAGCCCACTAGATGGAACTTGACACTATTCATGCTGTAGAGAATACTCCAACAAAATATGGCATTGAATGATGTTTTGCTTCGACTCAAAGAACTCCATCATCTTACCATTACTAAATGGGCACTAATGGAGTATGTAGTCATTTTATTAGAGTATATTTACAAATAATCAACAGTAAATATTAGCCGTGCTAATTGTTACATAAGTGAGGTAATACTTATAGTGAGTTGCCTTCAAAGAGCAGTTCAAGATTAAAATTAATTTGTATACGAGATGACTTACTTCATTCTCGCAACCGACGATATCCATCCTCAGAGACTGAAAGAAACCCTATTATGGTGATGGCAACTTTACTTGATCCAAGGTAAGCCTCTGCTTGTCTAAGGTTAGAGTTGATTCTGTATCCAAAAACATCTATAATATTTTTTTAATTTCTGTTTTATACCGTGAGAATAATTATTTTTTGGCAGAGTGATTGATTAAATCTCTCTTTTACTCTAGGTACAAAAATAGGCTCTTCACATTACCGCAACTAAATATATAATCTCTACTTTGCTCCAAAAAGGAGTTGAGATATTGAAAAATGAAAGCTAACACTGAACGATAGGCCTATATGTGAGGGTGGACGCCCCTCCTACCAAGAAGATTAGACCTTGTAAGAAAATTTACACAATTTAATGTATTGGTTGTTTATTTATGACAAGTAATGTTAATCTGACAGTCTGGCTTGTTAAGACTAGATAACCTCCAGGGAGCTTATTAATAACTGATTTTGAAACTGGAAATTATTTTTTTTAAAGGTGTATTTCTATTTAACTTAAAATGTGAACTTGTGAAGCTGTAGAGCTATACCCAATCAATTCAGACCTTATATTTGTTTTACTGTATAAGCTTAGTAATTTGTACCTTACACACTAGTTGCATCAAATTATATCCTGTTTTACTACATACATATACATGCATTTTATTTACTCTTATTAAACGTTGAAAGCTTCTGCCAGCCAATGTATACACGAGCACGAAGAGGAACCTGTGTTTGTGGATACTGGTAGAGAAATAAACTAATACCTTCAAGAACCAGTACAAGACATTAACAGTGATCCACATAACTATTGGAAGAGGTCAAAGAGGGCCTACATAAAACACTTGCAAGGAAGTGCTTGTATATTCCTGCATCCAGTGCAGAGTCTGAAAGATTGTTTAGCATGTGTGGTATAGTATGCGAAACAAAGCAGAACCAATTTTGACTGAAAAACATGGTATACTAGAGTTATTTAAAAAAATCTTGATGAATTCGACTCCCAAATATAAAATAATATGAAAAATGTAAAGTGTATTAGTTTTAAGTTGTGAAAATTAGCCTATGTTGAGCTGCCAAATACTACCATAGGTCCTACTATAGGGAATTTTCTATAATTATATGTTATCTAATAACTATTACGATTATACATTTTGGTAGACATAGGCCTACTTTATTATTAATTGATATCTTTATTTTGTATTCGGATTGGATTATCGGTATTGGATCAATTTATCTTATGAGAATATTGAATATCGGGAAAAATTTAAGATCGGATCATCCCTAATATCTACCACACACAGATGACTGAAATTTTAAAATTATTAACCCCTGTACACGTACATGTACACCCTGAAGCTGAAATTTAACATGTTTGTAAAGTTATTAAAAACTGTGTCGGAATAATATCTGTTTGAAGCAAAGAAAGGGTTTCCAGGTGTAACTCCGATTATTTCTGGTAGTTTTTAGATACGTTTATAATTAATATGAATATTGATTATTTTTAATCACCATTCAGATATCGCACTATTTTGGTTTATAAATTTTTTTTTCTAAGAGCTCTATAAGCTAATTATATTCTTATTTAATAAGTGTGGGTTATATAAATATTGATTACTTTTCATCACCATTCAGATATCGCACTATTTTGGTTTATAATATTTATTCTAAGAGCTCTATAAGCTAATTATAATCTTATTTAATAAGTGTGTGTTAAGGTAATAATTAACAACATCAAGTTGAAGATAGTTCTTCGTTGAATGAACTGATACGATTGAAATTGAATTATGTAGCTTCACTTATTTAGTTATGTTGGATTGAAATTTGTGACTAATAGGTCAACTTATTACCTTGAAAGTAATATAAATATCCTATAATGAGATATACCCAATCAATTCAGACCTTATATTTGTTTTACTGTATAAGCTTAATAATTTGTAATGTTAATTATTATGATTTATTCCATTTGTTGATCTTAAAGTTGATCTCAAGTGTAGTATATTTTGTTTTATAAAAATCACAAAAATTGTTTATGGGCCCATGAAACTCAAAATATTTGCCAGGAACTTGCTATTAACCATAGATATACTATTTTTTATATGTATAAATTTCAAGCTAAACTAATCCCTTGAGTAACTGCTCAGAAAGAACAGAAAAACTTCTCTCTCAGCGTTATGTTCTATTCATCCCTCTAAATTTTGTAAAGTTCATTACTCATATTCACAGCAGAATGCGAGAGTTCTTTTACACATACATTGACCGTGAAAATGCACTTCACTTCAGCTTGTGTGGATATAGGTTCTGATTATGATAATATGTTTGCATGTGTGCTTGGTTGCTGTACGAGATGTGGATGAGCACTCAGCTGATAGCTCACCTTGACATTAAATCCCCAGGGGAACCCCCACCTCTTTTCCCCTAAGAATACTTAACGAGAAGGTGACAAACTTCAAAGAACGCACTCAGGCTGGATGTAATTCAAAACCTTAGTAATCACGAGGTTTTCATGTGTGTCAAATCCACATCAGTCGGGTTTTACTGTGTACTACAAAAGTGAGTAGTCAAGTTGACAAATTAATAAATACGAAATATCTAGATGATTTTTTTACCGTAATTTGTAGGCTCCATTAATATGGATGAATATGTCTTGTAATTTCAATATTATTTCAGCTTTATTTTTAGCTATGATTATATACAGTCAACTCTTGATATCTCGGACCTCGATATGACGGACTTCAGATAATTCGGGCAAAATTTTCCGAAAGTAAGATCGTATTTAGGAACACGCCAGCTGCATGCTGGCTGGCTATAGAGGTTATAGAAGTAGTATAATGCAGAGGGCTGGTGGAGATCTTGCAACGCCGTGCTACTACCCCTCCCCTCTCGCCAACACGCTTGAACACCATAAACTTTCATTCACGCCATGCTAGTTGAGAGAAAGCAATAGTCAAGTGAAATTGTGTCTAACAATGACACCGAACAAGATAGATTGCATTTCTTTAAGTGTTGCAGAATATCAGCTAGAGTCCAGTGTTTCTGTGTCAAATATATGTAAGGAATATGAAATCGCACAAAAAACAGTTTCAGACACAAGAAAAAAACAAGGATAAGTTAAAGACTTTGCTTTGCAGTGTAATGTCGAAAAAACATTTGCCAGTAGAAAATGACTGAAGTTGCCTAGAGGTACAAACCTGGAAGAGGCTATACATAAATGGTATGTGCAACAACAGTCTAGCGGGGTCGTAGTTTGTGGTGTGGAGCTTCAGGCGGCAGCTGAGAAACTTGCTAAGAACATGAACATTGAATTTAAAGCAAGCTATGGCTGACTGTGTCGTTTCCACAACCAGCATGCTATTGTTAACAAGCGAATGTTAGGTGAAGCGCAAGGTGCCGAAAAAACTAGTGTTGAACCATTCGAACCATCACTTGACACTCTAATTAAGGAATAAGAATTAACTCGGGTGCAAATACACAACACTCTCGAGACCAGGCTATTTTGGCGTTCGCTACCTGAAAACAGACAAGTCTACGAGTAACAGAGCACTGTACTTGGACACAATATTATCAAAGATACATCTTCAGCCTTATTGTGTGCCAATGCATATGGAAGCCATCGCCTTAAATCAGTTATTCTGAAAATCACACCAGACTCGTGTGTTTCAATTTATGCTGGATGACATGCCTGTTCATTATAATAACTCAAAAAATGCATGATTCCCACAAGCAATCACGTAAGATTGGTTTCAAAAACAGATTGTTCCTGGAGGCCATTGATTCCAAATTGAGGTCCTAAAGAGTGTCCCTAGTGACGTCAAGGCTATTTTACTTGTAGAAAACGTTTCATCCCATCCAACTGAAGATATGTGTTGCAGTAATGTAAAAATTAAATGCCTGGCATTGACTCCCAATACCACCTCACTTCTCCAACCAATGGATCAGGGCTTTGTTTTGACATACAAGAAATGGTAAAAAGGGAAGTTTTTTGATAAATTGATGGCGGCAATGAAGGAACCTTAGTACAAGGAAGGGGGCACGTGAATTGTCAAGTGCTCATGAAGCTCTAGACATACTTATTGGTGTCATAGACTCAGCCTCGGGCCCTGAACTACAGATATTCTATAAGAAGCATCAGGACTGCAAGTGAGATATTTGCTTGGAAGCAACATCAAAAATATTTCCAGAACATGATTAAAAGCTTCTTCAAACCTACTTTTGCTGAGAAAAATATTGTCACAGTAGCACACCAATCACCATCGTGCTCCTATAAGAGGCATACCTGAAGAGTGTCTTAATCAGACTCTGGGTAAAACATTGAGTACAGTGAGCTAGTGTCAATGTTATTGTCTGGCATGTAGAGTACAATATATAGATAGTTTGCAAGTACTATAGGCCTATTGTAATCTCAACATTTTTTACTCCAGTACCTATGTGTTATTTGTGTATGTGTCTAATCTTACACGTATTGCTTACCTGGTCACATTAAAGTGTAATATTACTTTGGATAAATTATCAGTTTTCATTCCTCAGGAACAACTTTATTTTCTATCGATAAGATGGACTCTTCCTAGCTTGGACAGACCCCGTCCCCTTTAGTACGAGTTATCGAGAGTTGACTGTATGTATATATATTGCGCGTCTAGTCTATATCAATTTTAGGCAAGTTTGTGGAAAGATTAGCTTTTACTAATGTACCGTTGCCCAGAGGACGCCTGAATGTACTAATCGTACATCATTTCCGTGGAGGCTTCGACCATATCCCGATAAGATGAGAGGATGGTGATAGTGATAATGGGGGTGTGGAACCAGTACATAGAAAAACTAACACCTAACTTAATATTAATCAAACAAACCCTGGTGAACGTCAGCGTGATTCCATTTCAGGAAAAATACTCAAGGTGCCAACAGATAATCGGATACGGGATCCTTTGGCTCGTAGCCGGGTGCCCTGACAGCTACACCACGTGGCCATTTAGGTATATCAATAGCATACTTTAATGTATTATTGTTTTATTTTAGCTTAAATTTTATTCAAAGGTGTTTCAATAGCAGTGAATTAAACTAAACAAATTCACTTACATTATAATAAATAATAAGCCCCTTCAATTATAACAGTAGCTGGCCTCATGTTTTTATGGTCAGAGTCCCTGTCTGCTGATATAAATGCCTCGGGCTCAATTCCCGGCTGGTATAGAAAGATTTTTCTTGAAATGAGAATATTTCCCATGGTAACCAGGGTTTGGTTGATCTTTACACTACTGAACTACCGGTTGTTTTCATTAATTTACTTTATAACCTTAGCCTCATTGGGTGAACAAGATCATTTAGTAACGTTAATCTTTTAACTACTTTGTCGATTTGAGTTCCGGTGTAATTGAAAGTTAAATACAAAACAACTAATCATTACTATTACGTGTTAGGTGTAAAGGCAGGAAAACCAGTTCAGAATCACAAAAAATAACATTCCTTGCTCCAGGCTATATTTGAATATCCAACGTCCTCTAGCCTGAAATCCATTAAATTTGTTAAGTGATTGTTAAACCATACAATACCAAGTAAAGAAGACACAGCTACAATAAATTAGACTCGAAGCAAACCTGAAAGCTAATAACAAATATCCAACTAAAAATTACTTCAATAGGTTTTTATTTTTAGATAAAAGTAAAAGTTAATCAAATTCTACTTTCAGTGAGTACCACAGCAAAATATATTTTTATTTTACCCTTAATGTTGTAGCCTCACCCTTATTCTCCCAAGAATAAAGGCGGGTACACAATATAAATACAAAATACCAAAATCAAACAATAATTGCAGAGGATCCAATAGGATATCATATGACAAATTGGCCGTACTCTGGCATATAGGTCATTCTGCTGCCATCAACCCACTTTACAAATATTATTTAGAGGACTTGAAAATTTAGCCAAAATCAGGGGTAGAGGACGTGACCGTTTCATTTATATAGGTTCTATATCGGAATACTATAAGAGAAGATAGACAACTAACATAAGATTTTAAATAGTTTATTTTGATAAACAGTACGGAAGTACGTCACATTTTACCAGCATGCCTCACGCTAATTCCTGGTGCGAGCCTACACACTGCTCGCTCGGTTAGTCTGATGTTGCTATTGTTCGCTGCATGTTGTGGGTGACTTATACCGGGGAGGGTCCGCTGATGAATGGGGTTTGGTGAGTTGAATCGTGTTTGCTATTCAGTCTTGAAGGTTTTCACAATTTTTGTAGCTTTATGCCAATAAACGCTACAATGTGAGCAATAAAACATATTTTATTATTCCTAAAAAATGTTTCAACTGTTGGGTTACGAACAATAGTCTAATGATTAAGTTTTAATCATGCACACATTTTTTCAATTATGAAGGGCTTGAATTTTAGATTTAACCTACAGCAATCGATCGAGTTGCCTACTTACAGCATATTTTAATTTTAACTTTCTCTCCACATCTCAAAAGAGAACGTATTGTGTTCGTCAAAAAATTGAACTCAATACTTTGATAAATTTCGACGTTTCATGACCCGATGAAATATAAAAAGTTGTTTTCACAATGGCATATCTCTGTAAGTCTCTCCGTCTCTTTGTTCGTACCTTGGGCTAGAGCCGAAACTATTTTACTGATTTAGATAAAACTTTGTATCTAGGGTTTTCATAGTTCCCCAATAGGGGGTTTTGATAATAGATGTCTAATCCTAATTTATGGGTAGTTTACTGAAAGGAAAAACAAGAAGCAAAAATCGATTTTCTCAAAATTAATTCTGGCTATTTTGATCATTTAGAAATAATATCTAGACACGGTTTGTCACTATAGACAAGATGGAAATTCTCATTTAAACATGGAAATGACTTTGAGGGTACTTTACACGGAGAAAATTTTCCAACTTCATCATTTCTCCGAATACGAGATAACTTATAATTATAAAGTTGTTGGTCTATTAAAGATAAAATATTTTATTTGAAATATATTTTTACAAAACCATTAATTTCTTAGCTACAAACAAGGTATACTTTTTATTCATGTCTTTGAAAATGAATATGATTTTTATGCTTTTTGGTTTTTTCTCTGTGTTCCTAGTTCCTTATGCCATAAGGTAAGTAACAGCTCTTAATATATTTGTGACCTCCATCCTATTTCTCCGAAATGATATCCTGGGCACGCTAGAGATTAATTGTTAATCTCTCAAGCGTGAAAATAAATCAACAACAGCTATATAATCGTATTATGTGTGTATTCCAATCTGGACCTGACTTAATGCAGTTCTTTCAAATGAGCTAGCACCTAGACCTATGTCTTTATTTGACGAACTATCAATAAGGAAGGCGAGGAAATCAGCCCTCGCTGAAGTCTTAGAATAGGTTTCTCCTTGCAAAAAAATGCACCAAAAGACAATCTTTACTGTAGATGGTGGGTACCTTCTTCATATCATTATTTGGCCAAGACCAGCGTCTTACAGCAGTATTCTCAGGGAATATTCCTCTTATATGATGAAACATTTTAAGTGTTCATCAAAAGTTGAGTTTGATGGGTACTAGGGTCGACCGAACACTAAAGTGGAGGAGCAGAAGCGCTGGAGTAGCAAGAAAACCTAGGTAGATTTAGCAATAGCTCTTGACATGGTTGCCAAATCCTCTCAGGAAGAGTTTCTAGCAAATTGCAAAAACAAATCACGTTTCGTCAAATTTCTAACACCCACCCTACAGAATAGTGGCATATTGGTTCAGTTGGCAAGCGGAGATGCTGATTATCTTATTATCTTGACAGCCATTGAGTTATCAGCTGGGCATCATGTAACAGCTATAGCAAGTGATACAGATATACTTACCATGCTAGCTGTGCGTGTACTTTCAAGCAGTAAGCCCTCTCTCAACATTCCTGGAAAAACTAGCAAACCTGATAAAATTCACAATATTGTGGGTATCCAGTAAGCTGTAGGTCTTGTAAAAAAACACCCTACTGTTTACTAATGCAATGACAAGTTGTGGTACGATATCTGCCCTTTTCATAAAAAGAAATAAATCGGATTTTTACCTCCTCCAATATGATAAAGTTATCTCAAGGAAAATTCTAATTTTAGATGATACTTCTGCTACTCCTTTTGAAGTAACTTCAGTGGAAGAAGAACTGTCTATTTGGTCTCTGTACACAAAAAGAAAACTGCAACACCCTAGACGAGCTGCGTTATAAAATATATGTCCAAACTGTAGCTCATCAGTCTGTCACTGCTACTTTAAACATCGTCGTGCTTCCACCTACCAGTGCTGCTGCCCATAAACACTCACTTAGAGTGTATCCACAGGTGCAGCATTGGTTAGATAATCTGTTCACACAAACGCCAATGGACTGGGGTTGGCAGCTTATTAGATAGGTAAATATATTATTAAACTGAGGAAGTTTTTTTGTTGATTACATTTAAATTTATTCGATCTAAATTTATATAATATATTTTAAAGAAAATTTCAAAATTTCGAACTATTCGTCTTGTTGTGTTAACAGGAGCATGTTCCTGTCCTGACATTTCTCCCTTCATCCCCAGAGAATCTCTTGCATCTTATTTGTTGTGGCTGCAATAAAGGTTGCGAACGCTACTGCGAATGTAATAGGATCGGGCTGGAGTGCTCTACATTGTGTCTCTGTTCGGGAGAAGTGTGCAACAACTCTCTTTCACCATATATAACTATTGATAAGGAAGAAAATTTGGACGACATAATTAATGTATTTTGAAAAATAAACTCTGACATTAAATTTATTAATTAGGTGAGAGACTTTTGTGTGTTAACTTTAGATAATTCACTTGGGGATGAATTTAACTGGGACATGATTGAAACTCATTTTTATTTATGCCTTGGAGGCTAATTTACTAGTGCATTTTTTTAGCATTTGGATTTTCTACCATAAAATCCAAGCTTCGGACTTTAGGGGACTTTTGATATGTTGTAAAGCATTTGATTATGAGTCGATACTGAAAATGTAAGCGTTCCGCTAATTTTTTACCACTTTAAAATAATTTATAAGTACGGTACTTATGGAAGTTTTGAGCTTTGGTGTCTTCTATCAAATAATCCAAACCTTGGACTTTAAGGGAATTTTGATATTTTGTAAAGCATATCATTCCGAGCCAATCCTGTAAGTTTATGCATTCTTATAAATATTTCCCACCTTAAAATATTTTTTTAGTACTTATGGACTTTTTGAAATTTGGGGTCTTCTGCCTTAAAAACCAAGCCTCAACATTTTTGGGACTTTTAATATGTTGTTAACCATATGATTATGAGTCGATCCTGAAATTTTAGTGTTATTCTAATTTTTGCACGCTTTAAAATAATTTTTAGGTATTTATGGACTTTTATAACTTTGGGGTCTTAAAAAAAAAGCCAAGCTTCGGACCTTAGGCGAATTTTGATATATTTTAAGGCATGCAATTCTGAGACGATCCTGAAATTTTCAGCTATCTTCGAACTTTTTCTGGGTTATTTGCTAATAATCCTGGGCTAATAGTAATATCTTGTTTTCTGGCAAACTTGGTTCCCAAGGAAAATATTTTATCAACTTAAAATCCAAGGAAAAAACATATAAAATATTTCAACTTTAAATACAAAGATCGATAAAAAAAAATGACATAATTCTTAACACAAACTACTCAAGATTTTTTGAATAGAAGGAGTGAAGTTGTTCACAGAAACACTAGTGTTATCTAAAAGGATTGGTGCTATAAATAATATATCACCGTATAGGTTAATATTCCCTAATATTAGTTTCCATACTATTATATTTTAACAGATTAAAAATAACAGTAAATAATTCAACACAAACATTACTTTCTTTCTTCAGGTTAATTCAATATCCCACGTAGGAATATTAAAAGATTCAGACATTCTAGAGCAGAGATAATTACAATCACAAACTCTCAAGCAACTATATTTTACCTCTGATTTTTACTACCCAACCTAGCTGTAAACATTTAATCATGTTAATTGGGTGGAAATGAGGAAGGCAGGACTAAAGCTGAGTGTAAATATATCCATATTGTCGTGGAGGGATAGTTGTAAACAATCCTGGATAAACCAGTCACGCTACACTTATTTTGGATTCAACCCCCGACCTTTCTGTCTCTGGAAGAGCTTGACAATTCCTCCATGTGTGTATAACAATATTCAATAATAAATTGATATTTAAGAAGTTGAGGATGACTCACATTATAACTTTGGTTTATAAAATTCCACTTTGTGGCGCTATTCTTCCACATCTGGATATTTCTCTCCTTAATATTATTACTTTTCACATAACAGATCTATTCGCACTTTGGTTCGCCCACAGGGAAAGCATGTTGGAAGATATTGAAGATAGAATCAAAAGAAAGTAATCGGAACACAATTTTGACTACAATGAAGATATGTTTTAATGATCTCAACCAAGACTAAGGTCACTATCACACAATATCATGAAGAGCTTCCAACCAACTATTCACATGAATTTATATTCTATAGAGACTATTTGAGAAATAATTCAAACGACCGGTTAATTATATTATAAACTCTGAATATAAATAAGCCTCCACCGAACACAGAACAACTTACCGATACACAAAGGTATCAAAGAACGTCAAAGATCCAGTAGGAAACGTATTATTTTAATAGGCACAAGGAGGTAAATACCTTTATTTTGAAGACGTGTTGCCTTTTTTTTAATAAATATGTTTTTATATTGATACTAACGCATGAGAGATTGCGTGCAAAATCTTGTACTGTAATAAAGGTTAATTATTCACGTGATAGTCACATTCAAAACTTCAAACCTTTCTACCCGTCCATGATATTAACATATTTTACACTAAATTGTATAGTAATGCGAATGTAGAATTTGTAGGAAGAGTAAACAAATTTCCGTGAAATGAGGGTGAGAAAATATTTAAGAAAATTCACCAAAGTACATTCGATCAAGTTTGTGACTTAATTTCTCTTTTATAGGTTAATTTATAGGTTAACTTGACAAAACGAGATTGAAGACTTTGTCCGAAAGCTCATAGATATGGGTAGTTTAGAAATTATAAAATCACTGTAGTTTATCAAGGACCTTGCTGAATTATATACATTAGTTTGTTAATGCTTGATTATTTACAAATCATGAACTAAATTCATTTGTTAAAATCTTAATAGGATTTGTTTGTTTGTTNATTATATTATTAAAAAAAAAAGAATACCGAATATAGCTATAATAAAATAACACATTGATGACAAATTAATTTTTTTACAAACAGTGACTGTCTTTGACACATATAAAAATATTCATTTATTATTCAAAACAGACACAACATTTTTTTTTTTTACAGAAAATATAGCTCGCATCCTCTTTAGTACAAGTTTTCACTCTGAGAAGTGTAAAGTCACTATAGCGTATTATATGTCATTATATTTCAAAAGCTGGTATTTAATTTAGAATCTCCAAAAAAATCTCAACAATATAGAACAAGAATATTATCAAAGAAAAATCTGCCAACCTTTGGGTAAGAAAACACTCATATTCTCAAAGTTTCTACTCAAATGCTTTTAATTAAGAAACATGACTCTACAAACCAAATGCTTGCTGTCTAGAAATTAATTTAAATACCTCATATATACCCTATGGGGGAAGTTTATTCTGAAAATAGATACAGTGCCATACCATATGTTCATTTTAGTAGTTGTTTTTATTATTAATTTATTTATCCTGCAAGTTTGAATTCATTTCTCTTCTTAATTTAAAAGTAATCTACTTTATTTTTTGTATCAATTTTTAAACCCCGTCTACTTAAGGTGCGGCTGAAGGGAATGCAAGTGTTTTTACAGTTTTTATAGAATTGCAATTTTTTGAGCAACATAAGTCAAATATTTCTCCATTAGCAACATAGAGCTTAGTTTTCTGCATATGCTATTATCAACAGATATTGAATATAGGTCAAGATTGTAGTGGAATTTTGACAAAACATTTTCTCTTTATTTAATTTTTTTTTACAAAATTCCAGGACACACTTGACTTTTATTCAAGATTTGTTGATATTATCATATGCAGAAAACTAAATTCTATGTTGATACTGGATAAATATTTTATTTATTTTAGCCAAAAATATGTAATGCTATAAAAAAAACTGTAAAAATACTCGTGCTCCCTTCTGCCTCACCCTAAGGTTTACATCCTTGGACTTTAATCACATAAAAAGACTAAATTGAGTTCACAACAGAAGTTTCTAACATAATTTAGGATTGTTTCAGGGGTTTGGAAATTTCATAATCACAATTCTCTTAAGAAATATTGCTATATTTTAATAATATTCGTGGTTTTGTTGGTAAGGAGAAATATAAGATTAACAAAATAAGGAAAGAAAGCTTTAAATATTTAATTACAATTCTCTTAACATTTTTTAATATTAATTTTGCATTTAATATAATTTTTTTAGTAACATTTACTTCCAAATATATCCATCAATTTAAGATTATTCATAAAAAATAAATGTATATATTTATAATTATATAATGTTACTTGTTATCTACTTCTAATCACTATTTCAAACTAACGTTATAATTTATTTCACTCTTTATGTATTGCACATTTTAATATTCTATTTTCGATCCATTTATCTTCAATAACATTGTTAATTGTTACAATTATAAATTTATTTAATCATTATTTAATGTGGAGCTTTTTTACACAAGACGTCAAGTTATTATTAATTTAGTATTAAAAGGTTTTTTTCTTATTTATTAATATGAAGGAAGACATATCACTCCAAGTAGGCAACAATGTCACTAGTGGGCACTTGGAATAAATACTTGACTCAACTAGTCTTGTTTCTCGATGACGTGAAGCTGGTCTTAAAAATCTCAGCAGGGTATAATGAGGGCTGTTTTTCCTAGGTGGTTAACCACTCTATCATCACGCAAATATGAAACAAAATATCCAATAAATTCTACTATAATTGTATCTATTCAATTAATGTAGTTAAGTGTGTATAGCTCAAAATGGTGAAATTTGTAGCAAATCTATTATTAGAGGAATCAACATAAAATATTTATAATTTTCATCAGCCTTCCACTGTTATACAGTAAATTCCTTAAAAGATCTATAATTTTTAATCACAAACATATACTGGGAAACACATCCAAAAACAACATTTGGGGTCCTATATCAGTTTTATAACAAACACATGACAGCGTTTTCTTACACAGCATGGAAATAAAAGTGGGGAATAAAACATGTTTTGCTACCTAAACCTCCTTTGATTTATTTGGTTCCTGATTTCTCTTTCTTCTCTCGTTCCGTTTTTTTTATGTTTTTCCTGTTGAAAAAGTTGATCGGATTTACCATGACTGCGTGCGTGTGTGAGAGTGTTAGCGTGTTAGTGTGAACATAACTTTGCAAAGTTCAAGTTAACATATAGACACAAACAGGAGATACTATCAGATGTATACATTAACTCGATTTCGGAAAAAACAACTGATTTAAGCTTTTTCACTTTAAAAAAACTCTATTACTACACTTCAAGTTAACATTAAATTGTGATTTTTTACATACAAGCAATTAAAACTAGTTTTCATAAGCATGCAAAGTAAAAAGTATATCCCATTAAAATCACGCGTATGGCGTCAAATAGTATAATAAAAAAATATTATAGGGAAATACAAATTTTATATTCTATGTACACTCCATATACCTTGAAAAGTAGCAAGCACTCATTAACAAATTAAACTAAGGCCCTATCTAGAAGCTACTTCATAATGTAATCCGCCAAGATAAACTATTACCTTTCGGGGTATAGGGAATGTACTGAACATATAGGCTATATCATATAATATCACATATTATTTGAGATCGTTTGATTGGATAAAATGGTCGAGTTATTTAGCTCACACTTCTCACATTAAATTTAACATACAGTACTCTCCAGAATTTTATGAGCTAAAATTATAACTGCATACAAATTTAGTTACTTTTCTTAACACAGTGTCTTACTAGCAGTGTAAGATACCCCCATCAATTTGACTAGAGGTAGATAATAAGGCAAAAGAATCGATATGAAATGTAGTCACATTGGCGTGGAAGGAAAATTTATAAACTTTTTTTTAACTCCCTAGGTAGATTTGGCTATGATTGGAACAAAATACTCCTGGTTAATATACAACCAGATCAAATGAAGATGATACCTCAAGCCGCTTAACTTTGGATGTGGCTTAACGGCTTAATATACGAGTAGTGATGATGATGATTTTGTATAAATGGACCCGTATTAACGTGAAGATAAGAATGAAAAACATACTTATGAACATCAATTTGTACCCCAAAAAGATTTAAACCTTTGACTTTAGCTATTACACAGTTAATAGCAATGCATGATGCTTTATATCTTTATATGTCCACCCATGTTGATTTAAGTCACTGTTGTAAACCTTTGACTTTAGCTGTTACACAGTTAATAGCAATGCATGATGCTTTATATCTTTATATGCCCACTCATGTTGATTTAAGTCACTGTTGGTCAATTACGGGTCTGAATAGTAGTGTTAATAGACTACATACAAATTAAAAAATAAACATATCAATATATATTTATTAAACTACTAAATGTATGACATAGTAACTGGAAGATTAATAGCCGCAGTTGATGAAGTATTCCTCCTATTATTTGTTTATTTTATTATCTCCCCGCAATCTAATTAACCATTTCCATATTTTAAGCTGGTTCTGTCCAGTCCATCTCATTACACCCTAAACCTATCTTTAGGTAGTTCCATCTTGTCCAACTCATTACACCCTATCCTTATCTTGAGCTTGTTATATACAGTAAAACTCATTACACTTTATCCCTACCTTGAGCTAGCTTTATCCAGTCCACCTCACTATACTTTATATACAACAATAGCTTAGACTGTTTTATAAAATTAATATGTCTAGCAAGGTGTTTATTGTAAAGTAGTAAAGAATTATCGATCTATTTAAAATAAAAATGTTAAAACAGTAAGTATTAAAGCCAAAAAAGTGTATTACGAAACGTTAATTTACACGTATATTACATTATTTATAAATAGATAGGTACTGTACATTTGTTTTACTTCCGAACTAAACATTCATTTGAACATAAATGTTTTTAATGTATTCAACTTTTTTAAGTCTGGGATAGAAATATGGTTTCATTATGTATTCAGAAAGGTTTTTAAAAATATGATTTGTTTAATATACATTTAAAATCCAATTAATATAAATTTTGTATTTGAGAAATTTGAATTTAACTAATGTGTTAAGTTATTTTAAAAATATTAGCCCTGTATATATGTTCAGAAATGTTTGTGTGAATTCCGACTCACGGCCCGTTTGGACTATCCAAAAAATTACAATAACGTGTCAAGAATGAGAAAGGTAGTTTTTACAGGAAATATACCTGTATTGGCGTGGAGGGAGAACAGGAAAACTATTTTGGAAAAAACATCCTCAGTACACCTGGCATAGATTTGAACCTCAATCTCTTACTAATCAGCAATCTAATCTACTACGAAAGTAGCGCGTTAGACCATGAGGCTACCGAAGCGGATATGTTACCTGGTTCACAAAATATTTGTCAAAGATCCAAAATTCATAATATATGTGTCAATTGATTATTTTCTATTTAGGGAGGGGGAGGAGGTTACATTAATCATTCATGTCTAACTCAACATTTCTTGTCCAAGCAAAATTAGGAATAAAAGTTGTTATGCCTTTAAGTTACATAAACCCTGCACCTGTGAGCATATGTGCAAAGGAAATAATCTCGTCTAATGTTACTTACTGGTGTTACGTGGACTTTGAGGTTCGAATCTTCACCAGGTGTGTTGAGATATATTTTTATAAATGGTTTCCCACTCTTCCTCAATTCAAATGAGGATACACTTCTTCTAAACTCTAGCTTATTATATCCCTACCTGATTAGTTTAGATCTGCGGATAGCCCGAACGGTAAAGAACACTGGATACCGAATCATACTGTGAATAGTTTTATTTTAATAAAATATAATTTACATTATTTTGAAATATTTAATTGACCCACTTATATTGTTCATTTTCAAAGAAACGTTTCCAAGTACGCTACACTTGCAAGACCAATTTTATTTCCTCCTTTTCAAGAGATAATAGTTAGAAAATGCCAACCGCTAGTAGATTTTATCCTTTTAATCTTTTTTTTCTCTCCTTTCCCTTTCCGTCGTATCTTTCAGCATGAACTTCACAAACGTTTATTTTGTAACATATTAAACCTTAGTTCAAGAATCACCGCCTAGGACCTTCTTCTGTGCCACTGGTTCTATTTTCAACCCTTACCAGTACTTTTATAACATTTCAACAGTTTCTTATATCTTTTCTTAGTAAGGAAAAATACTTAAAAGGAGAAATATTTTCTAAGGTATTTCAAGCAATTTTATCTTGGGAATGTAGAACTAAAACAGTTATTTTATTTTATACGCTATTCATCTGTCATCTAGCAACATTTTTTGGGAAACGCTTGGCCAAATATTATTTTAAAACATATTTCTTTCTAATTTAAAAATCCTCGGCTTGGATGGCAATCAAATTTATGTAATTTTAATCCGATAGTTTTGCAATATTATTTATGAATATATAATATTTTTTTTACCTTTATGACTATATCAAAAGGTATCTGATTTGTTTTATCAACATGTCTTACTAATTGTTTAGGTTATACGTTTATGTACTAATTACATGAATGTGTTAGGAGTAGGAAGGCTTAATTTATATGAAATTCACTCGTATTTGCGTGGAGGAAGAGTTAAAAACATCCTCAGTGCATCCGACTGGGATTGAGCCCAGATATCATGTTTATTGCAGTCTTGTCCACCAATAGATTAGCGCGTTAGACCACGTGGCCAATCAATACTTCTTCTTTTTTGCAGTCACCCGCCTCGGTGGCGTAGTTGGCTAACGCGCTAGTCATGTTGAGCTCGACTGCTGAGGACGGGGAGGTCGAGGTTCGAATCTCGGTCGGGTGAACTGAGTTTTTTTTCCAAAATGATTTTCCACTCTCCCTCCACGCAAATGCGGGTTCTCTTCCTCTAATTCAACCTTCCTAATTCCTAATCAATTAGCGTGATTAGTACTTAAAAGCGTATAACCCGAACGGGTAATAAGACGCGGTGCTAATATTTTTTTTTTGCATTCCCCACGTCTCACTATCTGTTCAGTTTTTACGAAAATGTTTTAAAGATGATAAAGGTTGAATTTAGAGGGAGTACACCCACATATTTTTTAAATGAAAGTGTAAAATAACTGTTCGGAAAAAAGATTATCTTAACTACACCGACCGTAACTCGAACAATGATCTCCGTGTTGTAATGTATTGATTTGGATTAATCTAAATTATGTAAAAAGTCATGGATGAAGGTAATTTTTCTTTAAAGTAATATAAGTAGAGTATCC
>CABFOW010007320.1:12746-24879 GCA_902141385.1 Timema californicum | reverse complement strand
CCTTCTCCCCCCATACCACCACTTCCTCATTCTCTTCTTGTAGTTGTTCCTGTACTTCCTCTTCCTTCTCCCCCCATACCATCACTACCTCATTCTCTTCTTGTAGTTGTTCCTGTACTTCCTCTTCCTTCTCCCCCCATACCATCAAGTCATCAGCAAACATAATGGCTTTGATTCTTTCCTCACCAAGTTTTCCAACCTGACACTTTGTTCATGACCATTTCCATTACCATTACAAATAGTAACGGTGAACAGTCACTGCTCTGCTTCCCTCCATTTTTATTTGGAGCCATTTCGTTCTTCCATTTATAGCCTCAACACAACTCCTATTATCATATTCATGATTTTCATCCTCATTACAACTCATCTTTCCACTTAGGCCTTGTCCATCACCTTTTAAACTTTAATTATATCCACGCTATCATAATATACCTTTTCCACATCACTAAATACCATTACCGGGTATCTACCATATTCATAACTCCTTTAAATCAGCTGTAGTATGACATAGATTAAGTCTATTAGAGATCTCTGTTCTATAAATAAATTCTGTTCCTCTCAACCTTCCTTTGATTTAGTTTCTTATTTTCTTTTCCAGTATCTTCTCATATATTTTTGTACAGTGGCTCATCAGTGTTATCCATCTTTAATTTGTAAACCTCTTTCTGTCTCCTTTCTCGATAATAGGTGTCATAACTCCATTTTTTCCAGTTTTCCGGTACCTTGTTCTCCTTCCGAACCACTCTCAGTACCCCGTGTAGCCATTGTATATCTACTTCACCTGTTTCTCTTATCATTCAAACAGTCAGTTCATCCAAACCCGGTGCTTCCCCTTGTTTAATCCTCTTCTATTAGACTTGAAATTACATTCTTGTATCCAAAAGAGACTTCACAGTAAATTCCACACCGTCTTACATTTACTCAGTCGGTGAGTAGAACAGGAAAATTATGCTAATAGATGTACAACAGTACATAAAATTGTTACTGTTGGGACATTTACATGAGTGTAATTAACACCAACCAGATTTAAAGAGTGATTACTATACATAACAAACACTGCTAGTGGGTCAATCAAGTTAAGAATTAGCTGTTGAACACTGTAATGAATACCAGGTATTGTTGCTGTATTGGCTTAGTGCACCAATGCTGTTACCACTGAGCTACCCAGGGTTAATCCCGTGAACACTAGGATCTCTTTTAGTTTTATAATGGAATACATGGGTCCTAGACAATTCCTAGACATTTTATCTTTATTCATTTGCCAGCCCTTCAATTTTTTTCAACAAGGGGCGACCACACGACTTCCCGTCTCCCCTCACGCTTAGTTACCACAACAGCCAAAGAAGTTGTTAACTAGAGATGATGGTCTCCGGTGTGGAGTGGAGACAGAAGGGGGGGGGGACACACTGTATGAATGTTTGGATAGCATGTTGAATTCTTGGGGTTCCTGTCTGTGTGTAATGTTATTGACTGCTGGGAAAAAATGAGAGTGGAAACGAGGGCTGTTCCGCTTATGAACGTGGGTAGATTAGTCGGACAGAAGGAATGAAGCGGTTGTTGAAGGTGGAGGGAGCTGCATTTGAGAATTTCTAAAGTTCATGGATTTAAATTTGGCTCGTCGGTGACCTGGTGACCTGGTGGTCTAGGGGTAAGGTGTCAGACCTCTATGCTGGCGGCCGGGGTTCAACCCTCGGTCCCGGCACAGATTTATCTGATTACCAAACCCTTCCTTCACCTCTGACAAGACATCTTGTGAATGTGAGNCCTCGGTCCCGGCACAGATTTATCTGATTACCAAACCCTTCCTTCACCTCTGACAAGACATCTTGTGAATGTGAGGAATGCCAGGCCTCCACCGTGGTTCGGATTCCACGTTAAACTGTAGGTCCTTCATTTCATCTCACAATCACCCTACCATTACACATTAGCGTAAGTGAGTACAACCCGAACGGGTAGTAAGGCGCGGTGCTAATAATAATAATAATAATAATAATAATAAATTGGCTCTATGAATCAAGCTAGGTTAGTGTGTACGTGGGGCGGGAAAGTTCCGATATTCTCTGCCACAATCATAAATTACTCAGCGATATGGTCCTGCTCTCGGTTTCCACTGTCCTGTTTATGCCCTCATCACTACTAAGTCAACAATATTGAAATTAGTTAGTTGCTGATCTCAACTTTTTACTAATACGGGCTAAAATACTTACATCTTGGTATCTTCATGTGCCAACTCCATCCACTATCTGATTAATGTAGTCCCTCTGGAATTGATCCTTTCCGGATCTCTTTCTATAATCATCTTCGTCAAACTATCATGTCTCAGTACATATACTATAATATCAATTCTTCATTACAAAGTGTCCCTTATTTATTTGCTTTTTCTATATTTGATATCATTTCCATTGATGATATTTTCAACATAGCTTATTCACAAAACAAAATTAATTAAAAAATAATTTAAATATTGCCTGGTAAGTAAAGTCTCATTTATTCACAAACGAATGAAAATTGTTTTAATTTCAGATATGTGTTAAGAAATATGATAAGTAATTATCATCTATACACATTTAAATATAAACTACTTAAATATTTAATTGATTAAGTTATTCATCACCTCATTTTTAATGAATTTATAATGTTTATTCTAATGTTTTTAAAAGTTTTCTCTAAAACTTAAAATTTAACTTGATGGTAAGCTTCTTCTTAAATAAAACCACGAAAAAATAATTTTAATGTGCTAAAAATTGTCTGCTAAATGTATTTTTTGTTGCATGTCTATTTCTAGGTATTTTCCCTCTTTCCTCTAATTTGAAAGGTTTGTTTTTTCTGTTGCTGTTTTGTATCCATTATAAAAAAAAACTACTGTATATGTATGAAGAATTTGAAAATAGGCTTTGTGTGCTTGTTTTCTCTACGCTTTTATTCAAAAAAGTGTTATTTGTATGTAAATTAACGTATGCAAATTAAATAAAGTTGAACGTTATAATGAACCTTTTTCCTTCCTCCGACAAAATAAACGCTGGTGTCCTTTTTTTATTTATTTTTTCTAAATGAATGCTAGATGTGAATGTTTTACAATAATGAATTTACCGTTTTAAATTTTGGTTTACCCAATATTTCAATTTTAAATATTTATTAAACTTTCATGCAGGATTTAACATAGAAATTATTCGTATCCTGTGATTAGTGACTAGCACACATGTCTGATAAAATAAGGATATTGGGTTCAATCCCCGATAAGACAAAAAAAAATTATCTTTGTGAAAATGAGAACTTATCGTTTTGTACTGATAAATCGAATGGCAAGGGACATGTTTTGCATCTTTTCTAAAATAAGTCACCATATATGCCATATGCTGATATAATACAAATTAAAAATAATATAAAACAATTCAATAAAACATTACTGTAGCGCCCGACGTAGCTAGCTAGCTCACTTCATGTTTGGCTAGACTGCCGAATACGGGTATATCAAGGTTCGAATATCGGTCGGGTGAACTAGGAGTGATTTTTACGGAACGGTTTTCCACTCTCCCGCTGCGCAAATTCGGGTTCACTTTCTTTAAATTTGTCCTTTCCAATTAATAATCCGCTAGCGTGATTAGAGTATAAGCGTATAGCCCGAACGTGTAGTAAGACGCGGTGCTAAAATATGACTGTCTCACAAATGAGCAGTACATCAACTTATATTATTATTATTATTATTATTATTATTATTATTATTATTATTAGCACGTCTTACTACCCGTTCGGGTTATACGCACTTACGCTAATGTGTAATGATAGGGTGATTGTGAGATGAAATGAAGGACCTACAGTTTAACGTGGAATCCGAACCACGGTGGAGGCCTGGCATTCCCCACATTCACAAGATGTCTTGTCAGAGGTGAAGGAAGGGTTTGGTAATCAGATAAATCTGTGCCGGGACCGAGGATTGAACCCCGGCCGCCAGCATAGAAGTGTGACACCTTAACCCTAGACCGCCAGGTCACCATCAACTTATACAAAGATCGCATGATATGTGATATAAACATTATACATATTACCTGACCCACTCAACGGGTAGTGTGACGGGCTAGAGGCATGCAGGCATATTTCACCCAGGTAAACATCAATAGAAGTAACTAACCAGTCAGCAAATTGTGCCTACATGCTTCAACATTGTCGTCCAATACCACCGCTCTGATTGTTCCGTTCGACTTGCCCAGGGTGTGAAAGACGACCCCTGTCTTCACCTCAGTAATAAAAACTACTGACGGACGCACCTGCTCGATAGCGTGTCTTAGTGGTTCTTGTATTTGATTGGTCATCTTTTCCTCTCTCTTTCTCTTGTCTGGGCAGGACTAGTTGCTAACTTAGTCTAAACAAATGTTGAATGTTAATGTTACAGGTGGACTGATACTCTCGATTTGTTCGCTGTTCGAGGACCGTACCGCTCTTCAAACGTCAAACGTTGCTTACAAGATGGCGGAGATAACACCACACCTCTGGCAATATGTAACATAATCTTATTTATGTTGGTTGACTCAGATTTGGGTACATAACGTAATTGTTTTCCAGTATGTTTTATCAGGTTAATTTTGTATCCCTGAGTGGAATCTTCCAAATGTACAGTAGCCCCATGACTTCTTTGGTGCTGACTTACAGCTCACAGGTGACAGCTGACGGCTTTGAAAAGTTACCAGACCAAATTATGTATCCCTACGCCGTACCATATGATCTGTAAAAACATGTGTTTAGCAGCTGTCACTTCTGACAGGCAAAATTCAGGTATATACCAAAATGTTGACTGTCAGAAGTGAGTTGTGAGCTGTCAGTCAGCACCAAAGAAGCCATGGGGCTACTGTATTTGCTATTAATACGCATAGGCTATAATGTAGTTTCCTATCTATATCTAGTGGTAAGTCGCTTAACGACTGATTGTACTATTTTGTTTAGTTAGAGACCTAATTATGTCAGTTATTTCTTATTAGCTATATTGTGACTATCTTGGCTATAACTATTTTTGGTAGACAGTATGTGTCTGTTTGTAAGTGACAGGTGTGGTTCGGTTGTTTTTCTAAATGGCTCCCTCCTCGAAAGTGTGGGTACACTTCCTCCTTTAAAATCAGCCCTTTTAACCCCTAGCACATTAGTGTAATTAGTATACAGAGTGTTTGGAAAATCACGGCCCAAACTGCACATAATAGTTTATTTGAACCAAAAGTAATACAAAATCCATATGCACTATCATACGGAAAACTGTGCTAATACCAATAAATTGTGTTCAAAGTTTTGGTGTACGGTTTCTGGAGTGCAAATCTGTGCAAGCACGCGTGTACAACAGGTTGCATAGGACCTAGGCACTTGGTACTACACACCTCGAAACCACTTGGAGCAGGGCAAAAGAACATACCATAGTTAACACATTTACTACCACTGTTCCTAAAAGGGAACATTTTTATTTTTTACTTTAAATATATATTAAATATTATGGTGGCAATTTTTGTTTTGAGATATTCATTTGGTGCTACTGTTTGCAGCTGATATGTTTTCATTTGTTTAGAACAAATGTGTTTGATTAGAAATGTAAAACATTTGAGGTTAAAACATAACATCATGGCTTTCTCGAAAAAGAAAATATTTACTCTTCACTATTTTAGTTGATCGTCTATAAAATACTACACAAAGATTCTATATAGCTTAGTTACAATATGTATGAATATAAATGTTTGTTTGCTCTATTATTTTTTTCTCCATTTGGGATCATTGGGCTCTAATGGCAGCGTGTTTATATGATTGTTGCTTTAAGTTTCAGGCTCAGTTTACATGAAAGTTCAGAGATATAAGCAGAAAATTGCTATTTTTCCATCGGAGAGGACTCAATCTGATGAAAACAATGCGGACATATATTGCCTGTCTGGAAATCAGTTGTTGAGTGGAGCGGAAGCAACTATCTCAAAGATTGTCATTTGGGAAGCAACTATTTCAAATATTGTCAATGGGGAAGCAACTATCTCAAATATTGTCAATGGGGAAGTAACTATCTCAAAGATTGTCAATGGGGAGGTAACTATCTCAAAGATTGTCAATGGGGAGGTAACTATCTCAAATATTGTCAATGGGGAAGAAACTATCTCAAAGATTGTCAATGGGGAAGCCACTATCTCAAAGATTGTCAATGGGGAAGCAACTATCTCAAAGATTGTCAATGGGGAAGCAACTATCTCAAAGATTGTCAACAGGGAAGCAACTATCTCAAAGATTGTCATTGGGGAAGTAACTATCTCAAAGATTGTCAATGGGGAAGTAACTATCTCAAAGATTGTCAACAGGGAAGCAACTATCTCAAAGATTGTCAACAGGGAAGCAACTATCTCAAAGATTGTCATTGGGGAAGTAACTATCTCAAAGAGTGTGAATGGGGAAGTAACTATCTCAAATATTGTCAATGGGGAATTAACTATCTCAAAGATTGTCATTGGGGAGGTAACTATCTCAAAGATTGTCGAAGGGGAAGTAACTATCTCAAAGATTGTCAATGGGGAAGCCACTATCTCAAAGATTGTCAATGGGGAAGTAATAATCTCAAAGATTGTCAACGGGGAAGTAACTATCTCAAAGATTGTCAATGGGGAAGTAACTATCTCAAAGATTGTCAATGGGGAGGTAACTATCTCAAAGATTGTCAACAGGGAAGCAACTATCTCAAAGATTGTCAATGGGGAGGTAACTATCTCAAAGATTGTCAATGGGGAGGTAACTATCTCAAAGATTGTCAACAGGGAAGCAACTTTCTCAAAGATTTTCATTGGGGAAGTAACTATCTCAAAGATTGTCAATGGGGAGGTAACTATCTCAAAGATTGTCAATGGGGAGTTAACTATCTCAAAGATTGTCAATGGGGAGGTAACTATCTCAAAGATTGTCAAACGGGAGGTAACTATCTCAAAGTTTGTCAATGGGGAAGTAACTATCTCAAAGAGTGTCAATGGGGAAGTAACTATCTCAAAGATTGTCAATGGGGAAGCAACTATCTCATAAGATTGTCAATGGGGAAGTAACTATCTCAAAGATTGTCAATGGGGAAGTAACTATCTCAAAGATTGTCAATGGGGAAGTAAATATCTCAAAGAGTGTTAATGGGGAAGTAACTATCTCAAAGATTGTCAATGGGGAAGTAACTAACACTGGTTAACACAAGTTTTATTAGAAACCCTGTTGAAGCAAATAGTTTGAATACGTCAGAAAGGGCCTAAAATATTCAATCTTTGTCTAGTAATAATGTCACACCAAGTAAAGTAAGCCCACTTCTAATGAAATGGCAGATACTTCTAGTAGTAAAAATAAAGTGTCAGCAAAAATAAAATAAAAATTGAACTGGGAGAAAAATGATATTCCTCAGTATACGGAAAAGGAATATGAGCTACATGATTGGCTTTAGGAAAGTGATGGTGATACCTACTCTCTTTGAACATCTTTTACGACCTTGATGTCATTGAAATGATTTGTGAATACACAAATCTTTATTAACTTCAAGAGAATGAACCTAACCTAAATTTAACTCCTGAAGAACTTGAAGTTTGTTGTTTTTGCTAGTCTGTTACTTAGTGGATACCATCCACTGCCCAGATATATAATTTACTGGGAACAAAGCCCTGGTTGTCAAACAAAGCTGTAAGTGAGGTTATTTGAGAACTATATCTACGCAAATAATGAAGTATTATCCGGTTTGTGATAACTTAAATCTTATATTCGCTAAAGTTAATCCTGTTTGGGTAAAGCTGAATGAGAAGTGGCTACAATACTCTCCTTTAGATATGAATGTAAGTTATGTGGGGACGAACCAATGATCCTATATTTTGGCAGACACGTTGCTAAACAGCGCATGCACGGGAAACCGATAATATTCGGTTATGAAACTTGGTGCCTCTGCACAAGACTTGGATATCTTATTCAGTCTAAACTGTACCAAAGTGCCAGTCCTCGAAATACAAATCCTGATGTTGGTGTTGTAGGTTCTGTTGTTTTTGATTTTTCTGATAATCTACCGATAAAATAATATAATATTTATTTCGATAGTTTTATTATTAGTATAAAATTACTTGTAAAGTAAAGGGAAAAGGTTTCCTTGGTACATGACAAACATGGTCAAACTGCGTTGAAAAAGAACCTCTAATTAATCCAAAACTTATCAGCAAGAGGCTCACATGATCAGGGGAAAGATGATACAACTGGTATAGCTTTAGTGCGTTACATGATAACAATATTGTAACTGTAGCCTCAACTCTGAAGATTGTACTGCAGTTTCAAAAGTTACAAGGTATAGCCAGGCAATGAAGAAGTTTGTAATGATTGATCATCCTGCATGCGAAGTCCAATATATTGGTTATATGAGAGTCGTTGACAGAGTAGATGAGAACATTGGTAATTTGCGAGTAAACACTAGAGGGAAAAGGTTGTACTGGCAGCTTCTTGCCTTCCCCATGAACAGCTCATTTTGTAATTCCTGCCAGTTTCACAGATGGATAAGTAGAAACAAATATTAGCTGGATCTTCTTGGGCCTACTCGACAAATTTGTCTTGCTTACTTCCAGAAGTATTCTCAAAGGCTGCCATTAGGATGACCACAACGACCTTTGAAAGCAGTTGACAAGAGAGTGATGGACCATGTTCGTTATGATGGACTTGGTTATATGCTCACAAAATAGCATAGCAGTCTAAATGTGCTTTCTGTAAGTAATATGCAAGAATGAAGTGTTCTTTTGCTTTGCATACACGTTGTTTTCCACTGTCCCATGGTAAGTAGTTTTTGTGTTTTTTTATTTTTTATTTATCTTAGTTTTTAAATTAACTTAATTTTATAGATTTTATTTAATTTTAAAATAAATTACATCCTGTAAAATCATTTGTTTTTATTAAAAAATCACACCCACCATTTCAATCCCATTATTCCTATATGGAAACATTATTATTATAACTTTCACGGTCCCATTAGATTCCACTGTTCCCAAATGGGAACATGCATTTTTATACACTAGAAAAACTAAAAATACCAAATAGAGGCTTCAATTAAAGGTAAATGACGGGTTTATATGATGTTTTTAATCATTAACGCTACTAAAATGGTTAATAGTAAAAAAAAACAACCAGTTCATTTAGAAATGTAAATACGTTTTGAGGGTCATTATTAACGTTCCTACATATTATATGTGCAGTGCCGAGCCCCTAACTCTTATGCAACTTGTTGTACATACATGCTTGGCGGCTTTGCTCTCCCGTCACGGTACGCCGAAACTTTGAACACAATTTGAAGGGATTAGCAGAGTTTTATGGATGTAAGTTTGTAGGAATGTTATATTACTTTTGGTTCAAACAAACTATATGTGAGGTTTGGACTGTGAATTTCCGAACTCCCTGTATAGTTGCGTAACTTGAACGGGAAGTAAGACACGATGCTAAAAAATAAATATTATTATTTTTATTAGCACCGCGTCTTACTAACCGTTCAGGTTATACACACTTACGCTAATGTGTAATGGTAGGGTGATTGTGAGATGAAATGGAGGACCTACAGTTTAACGTGGAATCCGAACCACGGTGGAGACCTGGCATTCCCCACATTCACAAGATGTCTTGTCAGAGGTGAAGGAAGGGTTTGGTAATCAGATAAATCTGTGCCGGGACCGAGGATTGAACCCCGGACCCCAACATAGAAGTCCAACACCTTACCCCTAGACCACTAGGTCACCAAAAAAAATAGTATTTGTGGTTTGGGGTTGACTAGTAATAAGAAATTGTTGGGTACAATAATGTAACAAAGAACTGGGTTATAAAGACATTCCGCTTATTTTAAGGACAAGGACAGTTTACAATTACCCTTAAAAGACGCGTAGTTTTTGTTACGATAGAATTTAAAAAAAAAACTTTATTCTTTGGAACCCGCCTCGGTCGCGTAGTTGGCTAACGCACTTGTCGTGTTGAGCTCGACTGCTGAGGACGGGGAGATCGAGGTTCGAATCTCGGTCGGGTGAACTGGGGGTGGTTTTTTCCTAAATGGTTTTCCACTCTCCCTCCACGCAAATGCGGGTTCACTTCCTCTAACTCAACCTTCCCAATTCCTAATCCATTAGAGTAATTAGTACTTAAAGCGTATAGCCCGAACGGGTAGTAAGACGCGGTGGTAAATATTATTATTATTTATTCTTTGGAGCCATGTTTATTTCAGATTGTGTAATTAACTCTAAAAAATAAGTTTAAAACGCATCATCAGTTAAAATATTTATATTTACCTGCACACGTAAAAGGTTTTCCAGAAGATATGAACATTGTCCATTGACGAGAACATCTCGCCACTTTAGAATTACCAACTATTGTCGATAATAAGAATTATTTTTTTCCAAGTGAACGTTAAGTGGTGTAACCTAGCGACACGTCATGTAACTAAGTCTTTGAAGCAATGTGGAACGTTTCAATAAACTGACACTAGAGGTCTCACTTTGTGTTTTAAATGCACATTCTCTTGGTACATTTTATATTCTATCGCATATTTAGTGTGGTTTTATTTCATGAACTTTTAACTTTTTTTATCATCTATTCCTATTTTCCGCCGTTTTAATTTATTCTCTTTGCTCCATTCTGCCACTGACTCCATATCATTAAAAGGAGTACATGAGATAGTGGAGCAAGCAAGGGTGAGAGGGTATGGTCATGTAATGAGGGTGGAAAAAGAGAGGATGGAAATGAAGTATTTATGGAAAAGACCGCAAGGGAGGCCAAGAAAGAGATGGAAAGAGTAGATAGCTGATGGTGTGCAAGTGAGAGGAGAATAATGAAGGGTATTAAAGAACAAATCATGGTGGAAGAATATTGTAGGACGATGGAGGCAGTTTACTAAACTGATCCGGCCGCAGGCCGGAAATCTGTAAACAGTTGATGATGAGTTATTCCTAAAATAACTAATAAAATTTAAAAGTAATCCTAAAATACTATTAAAATTAAATATCTATTAAAAACAATATTGGTTTTCTATAGTTCATTTCCATAAGGGTAATTTTACACACAAAGAATGTGTTTACCCCTCTAAATCATGCATGTAGTCCAGAAAACACTGATATAGTTTATAAGGTACATACAATATGTAAGATATTTTTAAGAAGAGATTTTGAAGATTTTTTTAAGCTTCCGTTAACACCGATTATTCATTAATTTTTGCTATAAAATATTCACAGGAGTAATTCTGATAGAGCAACCATAAGTTCTGGTTTATTTGGTGGACTCATTTTTATCTTAAGGAGTAACAAATATTATGTTGGAACTGGTACGAAACATTTAAAATCTACATCTATACTTTAATCTATATTAGACGGGTTTTAAAAAACATGTATACAAAAGTTTTAAGTATAATTAATAGACAAATATATACTACTAGTGGGTCGTTGCAGCGATGGCTTCAGATTATTGCAATAAAATATATTTTAAATCTTTTATTCGTCAAAGACTACCAGCTTTACTTAGAGAAAATGAGAGTGTAAGTGTTTGAGTATGTGTTTGTGTAAGTGTGTGGGTGAGTGTGAAAATGAGAGTGTGAGTGTGAGAAAGTGAGTGTAAGATACAGATAATGAGCAATTGAGAGAGCTCAAGTGAGTGTGAGTGAGTGATAGTGAGAATATGTGTATATGTTAGAGAGATAAATACTGGAAGAAGAGGGAAAGACTGTGTAGGAGAGAGAGAGAGAGAGAAAGAGAATATCTAAGGGAGAGTGCATGATAAAGAGTGTGTGTGTGTGTGTATGTGTGTGTATGTGTGTGATGAAGATAGAGTGGTAAATTTTGGAAGAGATATTGTGTGAAAAAGAGATAAACTGTGAGGGTGTGTGAGAGAAAATTTGAGATAGTTTGAGATAGAGGGAGCAATATTGAGAGATCGTTTAAGAGAGAGAACGCGAGAGAGGACGTTTTAGAGAAAGCTTAAGAGAGAGAGTATAATAAAGATAATGTGAGAGAAATTGTGTGATAAAGAGTATGTGAGGGTATAAAATGTGTGAGAAAGAGAATAAGAAAAGATTATATTAGAGAGAGAGAGAGAGAGAGAGAGTGTGTGTGTGTGTGTGTGTGTGTGTGTGTGTGTGTGTGTGTGTGTGTGTGTGTGTGTG
>CABFOW010007320.1:0-12681 GCA_902141385.1 Timema californicum | reverse complement strand
TGTGTGTGTGTGTGTGTGTGTGTGTGTGTGTGTGTGTGTGTGTGTGTGTGGAGAGAGAGAGTGTGTGTGGAGAGAGAGTGTGTGTATGAGAGAGTCTAATAAAAAGAGAGAATGTTAAAACATACATGTGGTACTCAAACATTACGGTGTATTTAAATACCATTCCCTAAAAATTAAATATCAGCATGGAAATATAACTGTACTTACTGTATTTGTAAAAATGTGAAAAGATGGATGGGGTACACAAAACATTACGTTTAAATATCATATCCTTTAGATTAAGCGGTAAAATGAAAACGTATTTTAACTAATGAATTTGTACTGTGTTGCTAAAATTAACATCAAAACCCGTTATTTGACGGAAAGAAAATGATCATCAAAAATCATTATTAGATATGTCTATTTTTTTAACTTTATTCATGATCAGATTATGGTTTTCGAGCTTATAATACATATCTAAACATATTTACACATTATTTTATCGTGCGTGAAACAAAACGTAGACAATATTTTCGCGAAATTAACAACGCAACCTTTTAAATTTAGAATGATGCTTTATATTATTGATTTAATTGCAAATTTACAACGACATTCCAATTAAAATAATTTCCCAAGTATTTCAATTTATTTGTGTTATGACCATCATCAAAAGAGAAATATTTATCCAGAGAGAAAATTGTGATTTGTTCTGACCAATAAATAATGATTGAGTTATAATTTTTAGCCAAAGAGATATATTTTATTTAGAGATTTACAGCCATGGAGAAAATAACGGTTTCTATGATGACTAAACAAAGAATTAAAACCTGAAAATTCTCTGTGAATATCGGGTTTTCGTGGAAAACGACTATTTTTCCCGACATCTTGTACGCCTAAAATGAGTGGTCGTCTGTCCAAATCTGTTCACTGATTTCCTCTTAAATTCCATTACCGGAAACGGGCTTATCGAATTATATATAAGATTTTCTGTGACTGGAAATATTTCACACAATTTTGAGATAAGCTTTTAAACACCAACAAAGTTTTTGTTAACTTTGCAAATGTATTATTCTCGTTTCTGAAACCTTAATTTGCAGAGAAAATAAAACAACCTGTTTTCTGATAATAATCCATCTATGAGATGTATTTTGGGAGAGAAAGTGGGGTTACGGAATTATCAAATGAATGGAGGGGTGGGATAAATTACACGCCAGCGCTAATCCCACCCACTTTGTATGGGACTACACTCAACCCACAGGGATTTTTTTTAAATTGGGGGGGATTAGCGTTTTACCTTAATTTGTATATATAGTATTTATTTATATATATTATATTTTAATATATTTTAATCATTTAATACATAATAAGTTTATTTAAACTTCCTGCCGTCAACTGACAAATTCTGCTGAATCAGCTAGGGAGTTGATTATATTAAGTGATAGGATTGTAAGTTTCTTTCGTAGTATTACATTTATGAAACAGAGGAGAAATGTAGGCCTAGTTAAAACAATCAAACAAGGGTACAATTATTAAACTCCAAACCCGCCTCGGTGGCGTAGCTGGCTAACGCGCTTGTCGTGTTGAGCTCGACTGCTGAGGACGGGGATATCGAGGTTCGAATCTCGTTCAGGTGAACTAGGGGTGGTTTTTCCTAAATGGTTTTCACACTCCCTCCACGCAAATGCGGGTTCACTTCCTCTAATTCAACCTTCCCAATTCCTAATCCATTAGTGTAATTAGTACTTAAAGCGTATAACCCGAACGGGTAGTAAGACGCGGTGCTAAATATAAATATATTATTAAACTCCGAAAAATACATACCTAATTATGTTATCCAGCCCAAAAAAAAAATAAGTTGCGTGTTACTACCCGCCAAGGTCATGCTTAATTTGTTTGTTAGCACCGCGTCTTACTAATCGTTCGTTCATTCGTTTAATATTTTCTAATTAAGCTAATGTGCTAGGAGTGAGTAATATTGAATTTAGAGGAGCTATTAACATATTTTCGTGGAGGGAGAGTGGAAAACACTCACAGTACACCAACATCTATAAAAACATCAGCTGTCCATGAGGATACGTCCAGCCAGAGCGGATCAGTTTGTTAAGTTAGTTAATAAAGAATTAATTTATAAGCAATGCCCTTTACATACAAACCTAATACTCATGTTTCCTTATAATCCACATATAGAATATCTTTTAAATTAAATGTTATTGATTAGGAAAGGTCAAAAATATTTCCAAACTATAAATAAAAACTATTTTGTACATTTTCGTGAGCAAAATGTTATAATTTGATGATTTTAGATAAGATTGTAAATAATTGTGTCTTTAATGTTATTGTTATTGTTAATGTCAGTAAAAACTAGCAGGAAAATCTAAGGATGTTGCCCTCAGTATTATTTTGAAAGGATCCGTGGTATTTTAAATGTACCACAGTGTAACGTGATAAGCAATCAGTTTAAATTATTAGCTCAATCCTAGGGATCATTACATGTATATAGCCAATGGGAAGCCTTGAAGTTTCCCACATTGGAACATGTTATTTTGAAGGAGGAAAAAATGTCCAGAGCTCATTTTGATACAGTTCTAGGAGAGGAATTAGAAGATTTTGTGAGAAATTCTTAACCCATAACTAGCTTTGACGAATTAATTGATAGTCAAAAAATGAGAGCAAAATTGCTAACGAATAACACTGTTGCATTTAGTGTAGAAATTCCATCTGGTATGCTAATTCTAGGTATTTCTGTGGTGTTAGTTTATTGTTTAATGAGAGTTAATAAACAAGCCATTTTGAATAATCAAGTTACCCCTCTGACCTCATTTGTAAACAACGCTAGCAACGCTGATTCAGTAGTGTAAGTTATAGTGTGAGCTATGGATAACTTTTTATAGTATGAGTGAACAAAATTATCATATTAGTAATTTTATAAGTTTCTTGACAAATGGTTCATAAGTATGACACATTTTTAACGCAATAAGTAGATGCGAAACTAGGACAGAGTGTTCTTGTTTTCGGTGAGTCTTTGGAGAGTGTTGAATATGTTTTGATAGTTGATGGAGAGGGCCGTCAACAAGGACTCATGTAGTTGTCTAGGACAGGGTGGAGTAGTTCACACTGTTTGCTAGATTGACTGACTTGGGCTATAGCTTTACTAGTATTTTACCAATCAACTATATATACAGAATTCTATGCTGGCGGCCGGGGTCCAATCCTCGGTCCCGGCACAGATTGATCTGATTACCAAACCCTTCCTTAACCTCTGACAAGACATCTTGTGAATGTGGGGAATGCCAGGCCTCCACCGTGGTTCGGATTCCACGTTAAACTGTAGGTCCTCCATTTCATCTCACAATCACCCTACCATTACACATTAGCGTAAGTGCGTATAACCCGAACGGGTAGTAATACGCGGTGCTAATAATAATAATAATAATATATATATAGAGAGAGAGAGCACCCCGTCTTACTACCCGTTCTGGCTATACGCATATGTATTAATTAAGGGTAAATGCACCCACATTTGTGTGGAGAGAGTGGAAAACCAATCAGGAAGACCATCCTCAGTCAACCTGACCATTATCGAACCCCTATCTTGCTGTCTTAGCCAGCCTAGTCCAACACTAGAGTAGCGCGTTAGACCACGTGGCCACCAAAAGTGGTAATTATTAAATATATGAATCACATTGTGTACTCTAATCTACAATAAATCCATCAACACAACGAGTTCAACTATTTTACATTCTTCCACCCTACAGCCCCCACCATTGTATGGGTTATTTTGACAGATTGGCATACATATAATGTATAGGGGGGTTGGGTAGTATTACCTAAATGTTGACTACAGTAGCCTTATGGCTTCTTTGGTGCTGACTGACATCTCACAGCTGACAGATAAAAGCTTTGAAAAGTTACCAGACCAAATTATGTATCCCTACACCGAACCATATTATCTGCAAACACATGTGTTTAGCAGCTGTCACATCTGACGGTCAACATTTAGGTATTATACCTAAATGTTGACTGTCAGTAGTCAGCTGTGAGCTGTCAGTCAGCACCAAAGAAGCCATGGAGCTACTGTATATACCTAAATGTTGACTGTCAGTAGTCAGCTGTGAGCTGTCAGTCAGCACCAAAGAAGCCATGGGGCTACTGTAGCTATAAACAAAAATAAATATTTGAAATAAACAGTACCTAGCTACAATTTAATTTTATTTTCTTTAACTTAGCTTCTTGATTTCAATTTGTTTTTATATGTTAGCCCTAGAAGAGACATTGAGCGAGTTCAAATTGCCACACCCATGTAGGGGGGGGGGGGTTGAACCCCCCTCCGGCAGTCTCTTGGTCAGCAGATCTTGATACTCTTGGCAACTGTTTGAAGGTTCATGCTGCCCTATTAAGATAACATCTGAATGGATGTAAGGTAGAATAAGAGGGAGAATCGGCACTTTCAGACATGTTGGCTCAGCTCAGTCAGCAGTGAGTATGTTCTAAGAGTTTGAAGGCTCTGTGTTCGATTCTCGCCATGACTAAGAAAATTTGTATTGGTGAAAAATACTTAATTACACTTAAGAACATAATGTATATTTTTATAGCACCGCGTCATACTACGGGTCCCGGTTACAAGCATACATAATAACTACGTTGGTAAGTTAGAGATGAGGAAGGTTGAATTTAGAGGAAGTGTAGCTATATTTGTGTTTAAGGAGAGTGGAAAATCACCCTAAGTACACTCGACCGGGACTAAACCCCTGATCTCTCCATCACCAGCAGTCTAGTCTATCACAAGAGTGAGGCCATAGGTGGGCCTCACCCTTGTCCAGCACGTGTGAGGAGATTGTAGATTATTCACAACACACTCACCTGTCGTGGCGATAGTGAACATGTCCTCCTCGGGGCAGATGTGTTGGCCCCGGTTTGATGGCAGAGATGATTAGGACATAGAAGGTGGTGGGCTCATTCCTTCATTTTATTTAGCACCGCGTCTTACTACCCGTTCTGGTTATATGCTTTAAGTACTAATTACTCTAATGGGTTAGGAATTAGGAAGGTTGAATTAGAGGAAGTGAACCCGCATTTTCGTGGAGTGAGAGTGGAAAACCATTTTAGGAAAAACCACCCCCAGTTCACCCGACCGAGATTCGAACCTCGATCTCCCCGTCCTCGGCAGTCGAGCTCGACACGACTAGTGCGTTAGCCAACTACGCCACCGAGGCGGGTCTCATTCCTTCAATATGTCTAACTTACCAAATAGTTTGTCCAATATTGTCAGTGGCCACCAACTAGTACTGGCTCTGCAGCTTGATTCACGAACAGCAACATGAGATGAGATTCCTGCGATACATGTGTGTTCAGCTGCCTTGATCTAGCATGCATGTATCACGTGACAAGCAACATGAAGTGAGATTCCGGCGATACATGTGTGTTCAGCTGTCTTGATCTAGCATGCATGTATCACGTGACAAGCAACATGAAGTGAGATTCCGGCGATACATGTGTGTTCAGCTGCCTTGATCTAGCATGCATGTATCACGTGACAAGCAACATAAGATGAGATTCCTGCGATACATGTGTGTTCAGCTGCCTTGATCTAGCATGCATGTATCACGTGACAAGCAACATGCAATTGCTAGTTGAGTGCGCGGCCTCCCTAAGACCATTTGACCACTAAAGCAGGTATAAGAGTACGTGTAGAAAATAAATAAAAGATTCATTGTTAGAAATATATCTATTAAAATATATTGAATAGTAAATATTTTTAAATATTGACTAATTAGTGAACGACAAAAATTAAAATAAATGGGGGGGGGGGGACCCCAGCTTTAATCGCACCTTTGCCTAAAATTTGATTTATTTCCTCAAAATTCGTAAGATATATGAAACGAAAGACATTATTGCAGAAAAACTACACCACAGAGCATAATGAAATACCATACTATGTTACAAAAGCATAATGAGAAAGTAGTACACTTCTCTTTTCATCAACGAACATAACAATACATATCCCAAAACTAAAATTTAAAATAAATATATATGCCAATATCTCAAAAACTAGTCGTTTAATAAAAGTATATTTCAATTTAAAAGTGGTTTATATTTTATAAACTATAATACTACAACTTTGCAATGATAACCTATTTTTTATCTCAAATAATTGCGTGGATATGAATAAAATTGGTTATCTACGCGTAAATTACCCTCAAAGTCATGTTGAGCTAGACTACCGAGTACGGGAAAATCAAGGATTAAATCTCAGTTGGGGTTGTTTTTCCTAAATGGTTTTCCACTCTCCTTCCACGAAAATGTGAGTTCACTTCCTCCAAATTCAAACTTCCCAATTCCTAGCCCATTAGCATAATTAATATTTAAACGTATAACCCGAACGGGTAGTAAGATGCGCTGCTAAGTTTTATTATTATTATTATTATTATTTGGGTTAGTTTCAAAAATATCTTGGTGGAGCCTTGTGAAAACCTTGAATACCAAGTTTTAGCCAAATTGGTAAAAGTTTGAGCTCTAGCTCCAGCAACAGAGAGACAGAATTGCAAAAAAAATACTTTTTGGGCTCAGTGGGTTTTGAAACGTCAACATTCATTAAAATCCCCGAGGGGTACGAGAAAGTAAAATGGTGGAAAAAAGTAGCCAGGTGCTTGAATAACTTGACACCTGGTGTAAAATTGTCAAGCTAAAAATGGCACCGGCGATGACGACCGAAATGCCGTTCAAAAGTAAGTTGTCTAGGTATCCGAACATAAAGTTAGGTAGGAAATCTATAAGAAGAAGCCATACGGTCAGATATCTGGGATTGACCCCTGATGAGAACAGAAATTTCAGGGCGCACATGGAGGAAGTGATGGGGAAAACTCTGTCAGTGATGAAATAATTAAAGTATGGAGCAGGGGCAGTTATCTGAATATGCGGATAATAAGGACATACCATCAGACAGCACCTGGGGTCATCAGGAAACGAGCTGAGCTCTTCTAGACCCAGCACCCAGACGGTAGGTAAGTACTACGATCACAAGCCTTTTTCAACTGACAACAACGAAAGTATGGAGAGCCTATTCTTAGACTGGGTGCTGCGCACAGTCGTTTTAACATGTTTCAAACAAGAGATGGTATTGCTGATACCAAACAACATCATTTATATGTTTCTTGAACGCTTCCTCTGCTAAGTCTGTTCCTTGTAGGATCTTCATAATTTGTCACAGTCTTGTCTGATAGTCTGTAAACTGACACTAATTCACTCCAAAAATTGCCAAAGTTGAAAAGACTACCATCGCTTGAGTTAAGTGACAAAAATAAGCTATCAGGAAATCGAGATTTTAAGTTCCTATTTTTTTTTTAATCTAGCAGCTAATTAAGATCTTGAAACCTCAGCTCCAATTGCCCAACCATGGTGTCAACAATTTCATTATAAAGACGCACATATTTATGTGATTCAATGAGTCTTCTCCTTTAAGTCTCCTCTTATGAGCTTCCACATTGTCATAATCTTCTAGTTTTTTTATACGTCTCTTAAAAGTTATTTCTAACATCTTTGAGGTAAGAAATCGTCTGTCTTACTTTATTGATACAGTATTTCACATTGAAAGTTTGGGCTTAAAGAATTTTGAGCAATGTGTCGGTGAGAGAAAAAAATGTGGTCGAAAACTTCCAGTAGAAAGGTGAAATCGAAATCTCTCATTTATGATGCATACCTTCAGCAGTCAGGTAAGCATCAGTTTCCCAACTATCTGGATTTTCAGCAATGATCTCAAAAAACTGTAAGAGCTATGATTTATTTTCATTCACTGTGTTAACAATTCTGGAATTATAATTCCACCTTGTACTGGCAACTGCTAGAAACAGCTTCTTTATCTCAGATTGATTAAAAGCGTTAATGTGTTCCGATGAATGTATAAATAAAATTGTAATACCATTTAATGTGTTAAAAAATATCTTGAATTCTGTTATTTGATTCACAGACTGAGAAAGAACAAGATTGAGTTTGTGAGCGTAACAGTGGATGTAGAGTGCACCTCTTTTTCACAAGCGTTTGTACACCATTTAGAAACCTATAAAATGTAACTGCTCCGTCATACGTTTGTGATACAAGTTTTTGTCTAAAATTGAAACGAGAGGATTCGAAAAACATGCTCACTTAAAACAATTGCAGTGCAATCACTGCTGACATCTGAAAAACAAATCTTTCATAAATGTTGCCATCTTTCACATATATAAGGGCTGTCAAAAGTTGAGAGTTTTGCAATGTCTGTAGTTTCATCCTACATTACTGATAGAAATAAACAATGCATTTTTTTCTGACTTAATATTACCCAAAATTACATCCCCAACACATTCAATTATTTCGTTTTGAATTTTGTTGGAGGTTCCTTCAAACGCCCCCCTACTCTGGAGATGAAAATCTAATTTACTGCTATATTTATTAAGTAACTAACTTCATTAGTTCAATGTAGTTTACCCGGTTAAGGGAATCTTCCCGTTCACCGTGACCTCTGAATGGCAACTCTTGTTTAGCCAAAAAATAGCAGACATCAATTATTCGTTTCATTAGTTCCAGAATTGAATCAATGTGTAACCTTTTTTGCTCCCTCGGTTGAAAAACTATTTTGTTTTTCCTGAAGTTTTTAATTTAGTTACTGCGGATAAGTGGGAGTTAGTATTTTAATGGCGCATCTAGGATATGTGAAAATTTCGGATATCACAAAAGCTGTTATTATTCCACCGACCCTGATTTGTTTCGAACAACACACAAGGCCAACAATACAGTCTGCAGTGGCGTGTGGTCAATTCTGGGCAAAGGGAAGCAATGAGGCTACAATTAAGGAGGTCTGATGGATGCTAGTTTAAATGAAAGCTCATTTTTTTAAAAATATATATTTAAAAGTATTATGAGTAAGAAGGAAAAGGGGGTGACACAAATTATGCGTAAAATAAAACAAAATAATTGGTGATCTTAGAAATATTACGCAATCATTAAAATTTATATATATTTAAATAATAATTGTAGTTCTAACTCATATAAAAAGAATAATATTAATGGTCAATTTACAATTGGCATTAAAGACATCAATTCCATTTGAATTAATTTATCAGTAAAAGTATCAAATACAAGCAATATACATTTGAATTAATTTATCAGTAAAAGTATCAAATACAACCCATATACATTTGAATTAATTTCCCAGTAAATGCATCAATTACAACCCATTGACATTTAATTTAATCACTCAATAGATGTAACAATTACATCTCTTATAGTTTTAATGAACACTCATTAGGACCAAGTGTTTATTACAAAACATATATGCAACATAAGACTACATTTTGTAACTGGCCAAGTTTTAACACACAAATTTGTTATGGGTAGTTAAATATAAATCTGAGATATAAAATCCAATAACAATTCTAAAGTATTCAAATATCATGAAAAATTCTTCAAAATAGATAAAAATTGATGCCAACATTTTATAAGTTTTTAAAAAACTATATCATTTTTATTATAGTGTGTGTTACTTAACTATATAAAAAGTACACTTTATATTATACATAATCTATGCATATTTTATACTATTGTAAGCAATTCAGTGTTGAATAATGTTGCATGATAGAAAACCATTAGTAATTAGTTGATAATTTATTGATCTAGTAATTTTAAGAACAAACCAATTTATTTAGGTCACATTTAATAGATAAGAAAAATCTATACCTTCATAAAATTAAAGTAAATGAATTAGCAAACACATTTAAAAGAAATAACTCTGTACAACTATTCAATTTTTAATTCATAAATTAATTCTCTATTACATATTAGCAATCTATATTTTACAACCAAAATAATATAAATTTCACTTCTATGTAGGTACTTTACTTTGGTTTAAAAAAAATTGCACTGACATTATATAATATAAAATAGGTATATGTAAGCTAGTTACTTTATTATTAAATAGGTATTTTAGGCACTGTGATAGCTTTGGTGGCTCTATTGAGAATGCATGATGCGCTCGTGTTGCAAAATTTATAAGTGCAACAATATTGTTAGATCTGTTAGTACACATACAGAAACATGTAAGATATAAACAAAATAATAATTAATTAAATATCGTTTTCAAAAAGTTAATCCTGGTTATGATTCTTGCTTATCATTTAAGGAGGGATCAGGTTTAATTAAGTGACTACTTTTCTTGAAGTGGTCACTTAATTGATTTCAACTCAACTTATATAACCTCCAAATCAATAAGGTATAACACTTTATAACATAAATTTTGCCCTATATTAGACAATTATCTAAAAATCAGCAAAAACCAAACTTTAGATTAACTATTCCAACATTATTTTCTTCAAAATACAAAGAACCAAGATGCAATTTTCAAGTACTTTTATGACCATTGTTGTCTTGTAGGGACTACAAAATATATGTGTTGGGAGTTTAACTCGATCTACTATGAAAATCAAATTGACTAGTATTGTTTATCTAGTTCTTGGATTTACTCATCCTTGAGATATATTCATGATTCGTGAAAATATAAATAAAATATTAACTTGAATCTTATTGTTGACTGTTGGAAACTATTTGTTTCATTACTCTTCAATCGATGACCTTGCTGGAAAACTTAAAAATATTGAGTCTTTTTTTAAGGTTTTTATGTTGATTTCAACATCCTTCAATACAACAAATTTCTTACTTTCTATTCTGTCTCTTTTTACTTGACTCATCGCATAAAAATTTACATAATGAAACAAATTTAAACATCAATAATCAATGCTTTGTTTGTAAGCAATGATATTAATTTTTGTGTTTCAAGATTATGCCACTACCAGCGCAGTACGCATCAATGCATGTTGCCTATTATTTGATTAGGTCTCTTTTTGTGCGTTTTATGTAGATGTATTAATATTTCTATAAACAACTATTTTTATTTAATTTAATTTTATAGTAAATAACATTAAATATATCCATATTAATTTAAAGGTAAATATATTTTATAATAAAGAAAAAAATCTGTTAACATTAACTTTGAAGTTAAACTTCTCATAAGAATAAAACAACACATTCTTGAGTATTTAATAAAAAGTAATTAAAAGCATATAAACCGTTAATTAGTGCATGTCAATACTGCTTTCGTTCGTTCACGGTAGGAGTTTAGCTCTGAAAGGCCTTTTTCCCTACCAGAAATCTATTATATAGTAGGATATTGGTAGGAAAAAAGACCTTTCAGAGGTAAACTCCTACCGTGAATGAAGTATATCTAAACATTTTAATTGAGTTACTAATCACATGTTTTAGTAAAATCTATAGGTGTATATATAATAAAATTGATCCTAAAACATAGTTTTAGTTTGAAAAACATGATAGAGAAATATATTTAAGTATCATTAAAGCAAAAAAAAAATTATTATCCCTAAATGACCCCCTAAAAATAAGTATTTATTTATTGCACTGCCAAATTTAGTGACTAAGCTTTTAATCGTAACTAGTAATACTATAAAAGAGATAAGTAAAAATATTTTATTGTAATAATAAAAAAGTATCATCAATAATATAAAATAATGAAAAAAGTTACATTAATTTGATTAAATATATTTAGAATTTTAAAAGAATACACTTTTCATTAATAACTTAATTTATGATTAAATAATATAGCTCTGAAAATAATATTATTTTAAAATAATTGTTTTATCTAAGATATAATTAATTTAATTAGAAATATTATAAATTAACTAAATGCTTTTACAGAATTAATATTTAATCAACGAGTTTGTTATGAGTTTTGAAGATCAGAAAGTTAAAAATTAATAATCTTATGTTATCTATAAAGCAAGAAAAATTACACTTTCTAAAACTAGTACATTATCAATAAGTTGAACAGTGAGTGAGTGAATGCCCCTTACTCTTTCCTTGCTCTGAAGATAGAGTCTGTTCTACCTACAGAAGAGTTTATATGATACTTAAATTGGGTTTTGCCTGCATTTTTATTAATACATAGATCAGAACTTTTTATTTGGTGATGTAGAAATTGTTCTGCTTTAATTTTGTAATTTAAATTGATTAAAACCTCTCTATCAATATAAATGCAAATAAACCATTATTTCTTCATTATTTGAGTTTAGGTTAGTAAATATAATTATTTTAAAACATTCATTAATTACCCTTTGAAAAGATTTTAGTAATTTACGTGTTAGACCATATTGTAGAGCTGGGTTGAATCATCTAGTTCACGAATACAAATCTCGAATTTGATCTTAATTTTACTTTCAGAACCTGAATCTTGGAAATAATTATGAGCATTAGAGGAAATAGAAATATATATATAATATAGAATAGAAATATTATCTAAATGTTAAATGTTTCTTTACATTGCATTTATTATAAATAAATTTAATAGATCAGTTAAGAGTTCAATTACTGTTCTGGGGCGTGGTTGCTATGTTTGTCGTGTATTTATATTGGTTATTAACAATCACAAGACAATATTAGAGCTCAATTTAAAAAAAATGACAAAAAATATTTTTTGAAAGGGGGGATTTGAGTCCTTATTTTGAAATTTTCTCAAATCCTCGAGTTTTGAATATCCTTAAGGATTAGAGGGTTTGAGGGACCCATTCCTAATATAATATTATACATGAACAAAGAAAGACAACATTGATATAAGCAGTCCTAGGCTGTTGTGTCATTTGCACTCTTACACATTATAAAGTGACC
>CABFOW010007319.1:0-24895 GCA_902141385.1 Timema californicum | reverse complement strand
TCACAAGATGTCTTGTCAGAGGTGAAGGAAGGGTTTGGTAATAAGATAGATCTGTGCCGGGACCGAGGATTGAACCCCGGCCACCAGCACAGAAGTCTGACGCCTTACCCCTAGACAGCCAGGTCACCTTCTATTTTTATAAACAAGGCAGGCAGCGTTGGAATGCGGTCAGTACACTTCTTCACGCCCCTCCCTCACTTCCAAACAACCATGCGTCTTTGTTTACTCGTACAGTTCTGTATTAAGTTAGTCAAGGTCGAATCTCTCGAGCATTTTATTGTGCTGTTATTAGTGATTCGGTCGTAGCAATATTATTGGGACGTGCGAGTTTATTTTATTTGGTTGTTTAGTTTTGTTTATTTTTTGTTTTGTTTAGTACATACTCTACAGTAGTGTGTGTGTGTGTGTGTGTGTTGTGGTGTCACTGTCCAAGCCACAGTCCTATAAATCATTATTTTTGGCCGAAAATATATCAGTGGTAAGGAAGTGGAAAAGGGATTTAAAAATAAATCAAATTGCAAAGGCCTTCAGAATTCCCCCTAACACATTTTCAATTTTTTTAAAAACAAACAAAAAACTTTGAGCAAATAAAATGAGAGTGGACAAGATAGTAAAAGATTGAAATAACTGGGAAGCCCATATGTGGACAAATGTGTACTGAAGTGGTTCAAACAAGCGCGAGACAAAGTCCCAGTGAGTGACCCTCTTCTTAGAGAAAAGGCTTAACATTTAACATCTGAATTAGGAAAAGGAGACTCAAAAGCGAGTGCAGATGAATTCAAACAACGAAATGGGGTTTACTTCAACGCTGTATGTGGGGAAAGTGGTGCCATTGATGTGCGTTCAGCCTAAAATTGGAATGAAGACTTGAAGGGAATGATCCAGAACATCGAACTAAAACCATTTTTTTTAACGTCGATGAGATGGAACATTTTTACAAGTGTACTTCTGACACAACTCTTGGATTTAAAGGTGAACGGTGCAGTGGGGGAAATATTAGTAAAGATTGAACAACACTCTTAGTTGGGGCAGATATGGATGCTTCTGAAAAGCTGCCGTTGCTAATGATTGGAAAATCGGCTAAACCATGTTGCTTCAAAAAATGTAAAATTCAAACCCGTGGAATACGAGTCAAATACAAAAGCATGGATCACAGGTGATATGTTTGAAAAATGGCTTTCAAAAATCGAAAAACAGTTTGGAAAAACAAAATCGGACCATCCTGTTATTAATTGACAATTGCTCTGCTCATATCAGAGTTCGCCTTTTGGAAAATGTAAGTATTATTTTTTTCCCGCCAAATATGACACCGGTTTTTCAACCTATGGACCAAGGTATAATTAAGAACCTAAAACATTTTTTACAGAAGATTGTTGGTTGAAAAAATTATTGCTGGAAATTTGTCTAATTTTAAAATCTCGCTTGATATTCTACAAGCCTCAATAATGTGTAAGCAAGCGTGGGACCAAGGGAAAGCTGTTTCCATTATTTGCTGTTTTAAAAAAGCAGGCTTTATCAAGAAAGAATATGGTGGAGAAACTGTAACTGAAGTTGCGCCAGCTATTAACAACTGGGAGGAAATTATTCCTGATCCTGCCATCTCCTATGTATACCTCATAAGCGTGGATGAGGATGTGGCAGTGTGTGGTGAAGTTACCGATGTGGACATAGTCACTGAAGTTCTCAACAATAACATCCAGGCTGAGGATGGAGCATCTGGTAACGAAGTGACAGCTCTTCAGTAGTTCAGGAAAGGTCTATTTAGAGTGTGGCAGAATCCATGGACCATATCCAAGAACTCATGCGTTTTTTTTAAGTCGCAACAATGTAAACGATTCAATTTTCCAGTCAATAAATCAATTAGAATCATACACTATCACTGAGCGACTTTAATCAGCAAAACAGATTAAAATCTCGGAATTTTAAAAGAAATTGTGAAGATTATGTCCAAATACTTTGAGTAAAGTTGTTGTGCTTAATTGCAAACTTAAATGTGTTCCATTCCAATAATTTATAAAAAAAATATATATTTAATTTGAATTTTAGGATAGTTCGAGTTTTTCCCTGGTCCGTTCGAGTTCGAACTATCCAGGTTCCACTGTTTTCATAAAATATAATACTGTAATATAAAAATTATATTATTCTTTAAACATAAATAAAAAAAGTCTCATCGCATAACCGTTTAAGCTAATTCTTACTAAGGAATATATGTGTTAATGGTAATGTTTGTAAACCAGTCATTATATAAAAATGCTTATAGAACACCTGGCTTTCACACATTGCTGGTGATATACATACTTATAACGTAACTTTAACGTACAGTCTTGTTTGGTAAGCTATGGCGCTTATTATGGAGTTCTTATTAAATTTATTTACTTTTTGTAATTTAGATGGAAGATTTAAAATATGTATTTTGGTGTTAATTGCAATATTGGCCTTATGTAAGAGAGCCACTAATATTGTGCTTTCATTTGGGTCTTAAATTTAGGATGTTTTCAGCCATTTTATGCTTTCAAACTAATTATTTAAAAGTGTTTTTGGAAAAATAAACAATTACACCTAACTAGTAAGCCACATGTTATTTGATCTTAGATTTATAAAGATGAAGCTAACTTATCTTAGTCGAGAATGCATTAATAATTTGGTTAAAATGGGTGGTTTGCAAATATTTTATATGATAATTAACTCTATATACTTGTCTTTGCTTATTCATAAGGAAATTATAATAATGTGTCAGCCAGGGAAAGGCTCGAATCTACTGTTCAATTAATATAATTTCATGACGGTTTTTAATTGTGAATGCCACAGGGCTATTACATTTTAAAGTTCATGAGGAAACTGTTTTATTCTAAGGTTTGAATCAGTCCATGGAATATTAAGTAAGCTATAATCAAACTAAAACTATTGTTTTGAAGTACTCAAAACTTTAAACGACTTGTAAATTAAAAAGAGAGAGAGAGAGAAAGAAGCTTTTGACCAAACCTTGGATTAAAATCACCGAATGTAAGCAATCTCTTGGGATTAAAACTAAAGCTAAGCAACATTTAAAAACATATTTGTTGCAAAATTAAACCTCATATTTACTTAGTTTTTGAGGACGAGTTTTTACACTTCAGTGCAAGAGTGTAATATTCCAAGAGTACTTACTTTCTAATATGAGGTAAAACAGTTTGTTATATTATTAATTTATGCGCAGCTACCGACACTTTTAGGATTAATTTAAACAATACTTTTATTAGAGATATGATTTATCTGTTATTTTCATAATATATATTTGTTTACCCTAGAGTCTTAGATCGTAGTTTGTCAGAAATGACATTTTCTAAGTTGTAACAGTGTGTCATCGAGGTATCATTGTTCACTTGCTGTTATGAAAAATTATTGTTTAATTTAAGGGACAGTTTTATAATACTATTCTATTAAATTCTAGCCATCCGCACATATTATAAAGCTATAAATTCACACCAATATAATCAATCAACGCATAACTAAGAACAATAGTTTAAATCTTTATTGGATTTATTAAGATTGGTTATTTCAGGTATGATTTATGAAAGTGGATGACCCATGACGTTTGATAAGGCAGCTGGTATTCTCTAATGTATATACACTCTAATCACCCTTATTCTATAAATTAATTCGTCAATATAGATTACACTTTCTTGAAGATAATTACTATACAATATAATTAATTTAATCATTTGCCTATTTAAAATTCCTGGGTCATATAATACAAAAAAAATTGTATGAAAGTCTATGAGTTTATTTTCTATGTGTTGGTCTACTGTATCCATAACTGTTTAACTTTGTTTCCCTTCTCATAACAATTAATGATGAATAATTTAACAACACCAATCGCATAAGGAGGAAGAGTATATAACGTAATTAAAATGTACCTACATTTGTGTTGATTAATAGTGTGAAAAAATAAAGGAAAATGTATATTCAGTACAATCTTTTAAGATTCAAAACCTAACCTCTCTTCTTACACACTGAGACGAGACTAACATTTAATCCACGTGATCACTGATATGAGCTATGCTTTAACTATCCAGGTAATAACACTATTTATTTTAGAACTAAGTCTTACTACCTGATCAAACTTCACGCGTAGGTACTAAATACGTTAATGAGTTAGGAATGAATACAGTTGAATTTAGAAGAAGTGTAACTTATTTTGCGTGGAAGGAAATTGGAAAACCGTTTATGAAAAAATAACCTTAGTAAACCCTACTGAGATTTGAACATCAAACCTCCTGTCATTGGCAATCTAGTCCTTTGATAGTGTGACGCCCTAGACCATGTGGCCATCAAAGAAGGTGAACCCTGTACAGTTTAATTAAATTAAATAATAACACATTATATATATATATATCCAAATGTTTATATACATAATATATAAAAACGTTCAGACTTTATATCGTGCTATTATATATTCTTTATCCACAAATCAGAAATAATTCTCAAAGTTTTTCCAAATCATTTAACTATCGTGGTACACACTAAGACGTAGTTAGTGACTAAAATAACTTCTTGTATTCAGTGCATGTAGACAAGGAAATTTGAATAGCAACGAGTAATTATCTTTATAAATTTGGCATGTACTTAAGATTCCTCTAAAACTGGTTTATAATCCCTATTTATAGTCGACAACGATGATGCCAGAATTCAATTTCCATTTATGTAATTTTGCATTCAGTAAGGAAACCAATTTGCAAACAAATGAACCATCCTTTTCTTTGATTTGAGGGGTATTGAGATAAAAAATAAAGGAATAAATATAAAAGATGAAATTAATTTGCACAATGAACTGCGCACAATGAATTGCTTTTTGTTTAACAGAATATTTTATTACCAATACATACATATAATATAATTATATATTATAACTCTTCGAGTATTTGAATTTTGAGTTTCAAGATGAGATTGTCATTAAAGCTCAAGATTGAGATCGAAAGTTCGAGCCTCCAATTGATTCACGTACGTACACATTTTTGAAAACATACTAGTAAATATGCGCTATTATTATTAAGTTAGAAAACGATCTTATTTTTATAAAAACAAATAATTTTCGGGTTGCTGACAAATTTATTTTAAACTAAAACATTTTAAGTAGGTCTATAATTGAAAATTTGTTTTAAAATTTGTATTTTAAGCGTGTTTAGTGTTATTATCAAGATGGTGTACTTGTTTTTTATGAGATAAAAGTAGTTTACTCAAATCCTAATTTTGAGAATTATCTTATATACTATAATAATAAAAAAGATAAGTTTTTGCGAAAGCGTCTTACCATTTAATTTCTTTCCTTGAAACATTTTGGGGAATAACCGCATACACTTCCCAATCAAGATTAAATCCCACATTTATAGTAATTAAAGTTATAATTTCACAATAAACAAATAAAAAAGAAGTATTTCATGGGTAGTATGGAATTCTGGATATGGTGTGAGTCTTAACATGGTTTAAAGCTACACCTGGTTTAAGTCTACATACCAAACCCCGGTGTCCTTTGGTATCATTTCCTGAAAGAGAAAATACCTCAAGGACCAGATAGGAATTGAACCCAGGACCCCTAGGTTTATAGTTAGGAGCATCTTTTTCTGACTAGTAGTAGAAATTTTGACTTAACATTTGTCTGTTAATTTCAATTGCATCAAAGTGGAATATTTTGTTTAGTGAATTATTCCAGACATATCGACTAGTGCCTTGGAATTGTAAGCTTTCATGGTGGAACAAGCTTAGGAAGCCTTGAAAAATATATTTTTTTATATCTCGTCTTGTTACGAGCATAAGGGGTCCGTGACACGCGCTCTTGTGGAAGAGATCAATTAATCCACTCTTCAGTTCTATCCTGAATTGAACAAGAATTTCATGATCCTAAGATATTGAAACGTGATATTGAAAACCTAAAGATGATCTTAAACAATAGCAAAGGAATGAAAAGTAAAATACCATTTCGTTACGTTGGCTTCTAATCTAATGATAGCACTGAAATATTCTGTACAAAGGCTATGTCCCACTTATTAAATAGATAAATTGCTCGACGTAATAACTAGTATGGGTGTGAGAGATCGACGCGATTCAGTCATCCAGACGAGATCGAGATCGAGAACGAGAATTTTAGAATCCCCTACTTCAAGAATAAAACGGGGATTAAAAATATAAAACTATAAAACTAATTATTTCTAAAGTTGATATTACTAACCGTTAAACAATGGCAATATTTAATTTATTAAGTGAATACATTAGACCTAATATTAGAAATTTAAGCAAATATAGTTTAAGTTTAAAAATTAAGTAATTTTTAATACTTTTAATATAATTTAGGCTACTTAAATTATAAACATTTATGAAACACAAATTAAATAAATATTTACACCTATTATAGTTTGACATAAATATTTTTTACATTTTAGAAAACATTTTAAACAAGTTGAAAGTAAGGAGTGAAGTTGATCTATAATTTAAGACTTATATATTGCTTAAAAATCTACAGAAAGAGTTGATTGATAAATATGGTTAATTTAGTTGATATAAGAAAATAAAATTGCAAATCAAAATATATAATTAGGTTAATTTATGATGAAAATATATTGTCAAATAGTGAATATTACACACACAATGCTTATTTGATGATGAATTATTTATTGAATCAGGCGATGATAAGTCGAAAATACATTATACACGTTAAATATGTTTTAAACCTTACAAATAGTAAGAGGTTAGACAATACAAGGTTTAGTTAATGTAAGTTCAGAATTCAAACTATAAAAGTTTTTGGGGTTAAAATGTTAAAATCAGCAAAAAGATTACGATTAATTGATTTAGTATTAATACACAACGACTTTAAATTATGGATATTTAATGAAAAAAGGTATAAATATTTAAGTAATAGAGTTGACATGTATAAAAGTTGACAAGTACAAAATGTTAATTTTTATGTTAAACAATTTGAAACGAATATATTTATATTTAAAGAATAAAGAAAACATGAAAAGCAAATTTAAGAGTAAATTAAATATGAAAAAAAAATCCCGAACGTTTCCCGAAATTTTTTGTGAGGACAGAATATGTTTTCCGACAATCGGGTTGGAAACGGGAAATATGTTTTTCCTTCGGGAATCCCACACACCCCTACTAAATAATAAAGTAAATACGTGTATATGAGAGGTTTATTTATAGGAGAGTGACTTACCATCACATCAAGGGCTGAAAGTATTTCTCCTCGTATAAACACGTTTCACCAAGTTTTCTAATACACTCCCCACCATTCATGCGTCAATATTGCTTACTTCGGTCGTGATTTTCTCCGGAGATCTTGAATAGTTTGTGGTTGTCAATGGTAGACTCTCCCCTTAAATTGTCCCCACAAGAAGTAGCCCGCTAACGTAAATTCTGGTGACCTGAGTTGATACAATTTTGGAAATACGAAAAAACTGTTGATGAGCACCATGGACTAATTGGAGATATGGCATGAGGCATGATCTTGCCGGGAGTAACCCTGCGTAAGCTCGATATTGTCTAGCTGCTCCACGAAGGAGATGGAATTGTTCCTGTACACATCAATGTACACAGTACCTTTTATCCGTGTAAAGTACAAAAAACACACCTGCCTTCTGCAAATAATGTTGTGTTTTGTGGATCCCATAAGGGTTTTCTGGCAACCAAACTCTCGTATTTTGGGAATTCATATATCCTGAGAGATGAAACAGAGCTTCTTCGGTAAGCCATCAACATTCGAGAGTTGCTTTCCACAAAGTTGAGGAACCAATTTAAACAATGAACACGCTGAGTTTATATGGGTTCCATCAACTTGAGTACAGCTGTTTCTCTTTATGGCCCATTTTTTGCCTGCTTAACTGCTCTTTGGCATATCGCCAAAGAGAAGCCGGTCACCTGTGACAGTCAACATAGTGATTGTTGGAGGGAGCTAAGATCCTGCTCATTATCATCTTCTGCCCACTGCGGCAATTTTAAAAGCGGGCTCTTCTTCCCTTTCTAACTTAGTATTGAACCTGTTTCTTCCATCCTCACCACGAGGCTTATAATCGTCTTCCGGTCAGGACCATCGCAATCCCCTTACTAGCGTGGCAATAACGGAATAGTTAAGCCAGTAAATTTTCTTGATAAGCAAGCGTTGCTGGACTGTAAATGATGTATTGATAAAAATTGATGAGCTGGCAAGCGAAAAGTTGTTAAAATAAGAAGCAATGCAATATACCAAAAATAATTAAAACCCTCCTATATTTCCTGCACTGTTTGAGTGCATTTGATATTTAACCACCTCTACGGCGGAAAATGATAATGAATTTAAAACGGGAGAACTCTTGATCCTCCTATATCAATTAATGGTATTATGGGAAACTGTATTTCATCATACACACCAAAAAATATTGGACTCGTATACACCATATATAGTAAACATATTAATTGTGTAGTTATAACATTGATATTTACATATATATATTTATTTATTTTCGTCAGAAAATTGCTCGATTACGATTTAAGCCACACATTTTATAAATTGTGCAAATTGTCTGATCAGTTTATTATCACATAGTGAAATAATTGTTGGATTCATTTTTTTATTTCAATCAACATATTTGAAATAAACGGTGACTAGGGTCTGGATTAATAAATATACAACCCGCTTCGGTGGCCGCATAGTCAAACGCGCTACTCTCGCACTAGACTAGAATGCCAATCAAATGGAGATCAAGGTTCAAATATTTGCCTTGAATACTGAGTTTTTTCCCTAAATTATTTTCCACTCTTCCTTCACGCGATGGTGGGTACACTTCCTACAACATATTTCCTTCCTCATATCTAAGCCCATTCACGTAATAAGTACGTAAGTGTATACACCTAAAAGGTAGTAATAAGTGGTGATAAAAGACAGAAAACCTCCTGTATAAGGTTTTATTACTGTAGTCAAAAAGGTGACATTTCACACACACACACACACACAGCTATTCCTTTTAATATATAATGTAAATACTTTTATTTACTAAAAATCCACTGTACACAAACTTACGTCATCAACACAACACGTTATTTTGCTGAAGTTTTAGATTCTATTTGATCCACTTTTATCTACGGAAATAAACTATACAGTAACCATAAAAAGCATTATTTAAATGATAAAGCCTAAATATTTAAGATGGAAAGTTTGAAATATGTCTCGTGAAGCATTTAATTCTATCAGCCTTGGTGTTATGTTAATTATGCACTGTCCTGGCCATCTTTAAACTAACTAACCATTGAAAATATGTGCATGGTACTTCTCACTAACTGTCAACATGAGAATTAATTATGGATTAATTGAAGGTCAAATAAATTTTGTTAACAGAGAGATTGCTTTACTTCAAAGAGGAAATCTAAAATAAACGAATATATATACGAATAATCTTTTAATTCTGTCCTGTATTTTTTTATGCTTGTATTTTTATGTTTATATTCTTTCCATAATTTTAAATATATTTTATTTCCCAGCAGCTCAAGTGGCTTAAAATCCAGCAATGCTCAACTGATTTATAATATTATAATCTTTCTTTGAGATGGAAATTGAAAATACTAACATTTTGAATTGAATGGATTCGTTTAGAGCATACAAGGCAAGGCCTTCAATAGTTAGTATTTTTAAATTTCAAAAATATTTGGTAAAGGTTCATCATAATTACATTTCAATGAATCAAGAGTTAGAATATTACTGGTAGAATTCCAGAGGTTCTGTGGACGAGAGCTGTTCTCATAGGTACATTTGACTATGCACAGAATGATAAGAAGAAGACTCACAAAATATTATACTTTTCATAATTTGTTCTTATCAATTAGTGTGTATTTGTAAAATATTTTGCATACATTAATTCTCATAGTTATTATGACGTACGATCTTTTTGGATAGTGCTGTTTGGGGTGATATATATTGCTGATATACTTGCCGAATATTTTTAATATTTTTTAATGGGGATTCCTATGTACTCTTATTAAAATTTCTGTAGAACCTGTAAAATACAAGTAATTTTATTTAAAGAAAATAGTGGCTAGTCTGATCACAGCATACTGAAGGGTACAAGATATAAAAAGTTCTATTAGAATTCAAACTCAAATTATGTTGGTGCTACCGTCTGTTATACTATTATGATATCCTTTTAATGTACTTTATATTATGGCTAGTAGATGTATCTGTAATATTCAAATTAATTAAAAAACAATATTCGATTAGTTCCTTGTGGGGTATGGGGGATATGTAAAATTCGACCTGAAAAGTGTTTTTCATTGTGCCCTTCAATTGTTCTTCACAAAGCTACCTGTTTCAATAACCTATGTTACAAAGACATTACATTTTAATTACATTTGGTTATCGTTAACTGAATATGCAGGGTTCATATCTAAGTCGAGTCCACTGCTGAAGATGGCTCTCTACGTGTGCTTTTTACACGGTGCTATATTTATATATTTTCTACTTAAATAAGAATGTACCTGTATATATTTTAAAAATGTGATCCGAAAAGGAGTTCGCTTAGTAAAACATGCCCCTCTTATGTAGAGAAGGATTGCAAGTGTCGGGGAAAGTGAGGTTCTTATTCCGGTTGAGTGTATTCAGAGTTTTTTCTTTTTAAAACAAAGAACAAAATTTCTACCTTTTCACAACCAAAATTCAGGTGCATTTTCTCTAAATTTATTTCTTCATAATTTCTAGTCAATTAATTTAGTATTACTCTCTTTTGTGGTTACGTGATAAGGCGTCACTCTTGTAAAATATTAGACTGCTGATGACAGGGAGTTCGAGGCTCGAATCCCAGTCGGGTGTACATAGGGTGGTTTTCCCTAAAATGGTTTTTTAATTAACCTCCAAGCAAATGTGAGTACACTTCCTTGAAATTCAACATTCCTCATCCCTAATATATAAGCTTAATTTATGTATATGTATATTGCCTAAATGGGTAGTAGAGCGCTGTGCAAAAAATAATAAAATTAACTTCAAGATAAAGAATGCGTTAAATCTAAAATAGTACCAAGGTGAGATGATTTAAAAAATATATATATTTAATACCTGATCTCACCTAGTATGAGTTTACATGTATAACAAAAGATCACTTAAAATACGCCACTGTTTTGAAACAACAATCTAATAATTGTCTTCACTTCGTAAAACGAGGAGGTTAGGAATAAATACTACCGTAATAAGTTTCCTCACACACGCTCTTCCTTACCCTTCTATTGTCGGCGAATCAACAGTCACGTGACAATGGCTTGAGATCGCTCCCCTCTGATAAGTATCCCTTTCCCGTATCTGTTCTTAAATTCGCTTTTGGTCGGGCAGGCTGAAAGGAATTCAATGTGGCAGAACAGGCCAATTTTCATTAATAAAGATAACCTTATTTTATAAGAATTATACAAGAGACTAGATCTAATTTAACTTATTCATATGTAAAGCTCTGTGATATAGAATAGGTATTTATTGATATATATATTTAAATCATAAATTATTATAAAAAAGCACGAACAATTTTGTGAAACGTAAATTAATTTGGTAGTAATAAAAAAGATTTTCCAATGCAAATCACACTTTACATATAAGTTAGTAAAATTCCCAATGTAAGAATTTTCTAAGAATTACAATTTTTTTTTTAAGAATAGATAATATTCTAACACTAAAGTATTTATTGGTTAACTAATTGAGAAGGTGTAAGTTAAGTTATTTATAAACATATATATATATATATAATTATTTTTTTCCAGTACTTGTATAGCTTGAAAGTTATTGGTTTTATAAAAATATGTTTAAAATAAAATATTTGTATTATAAATATACTAACATATTTGCCCATGATAAGTAATTTCATATCTGAAAGAATAACGAGGATATGATAAATAAATGGTACGGATCTCCTCACGAACTTTTTCGCTTCATTGTTTAGAAATTGAGAAATTTGCTCGAAATTCATAATATATATATGAAACGAAATAATATAGATTAATCAACCTAAGCAAGCAAGCATTCTCTTATTTTCAGTTTTACTTCCAGTTTTACATCTTATAATTTTATTTTTGAAGAATTGAAGTCCTCACTTATATATTTGAACCAATAAAAACGATTGATATTGGGTTCACAAGCGTCAACCCTTCGTATTAAAATTACTACTTAAAGGAAAAGAACATACAGTTTTGAGAGAAGTACTTATTTACTTACTCTATGGCATTAGAAAAATTTCCACTAAGACTTTAGTTGTATCTTTGCAACAGAAGTTACAAAATCATATTAATATTTTGGCCAATAACTGATAAACTATTGTTCTTATAAATGTACATTTATTATTAAAGTTTTATTTAATTCTTAACAGTACTACAATTTGGCAATAATAAGTTGCTCAGTATCTCAAATAGTTAAGAAGAAATGGAATTTGACCACTTCTGTAAAAACCCCAAAATTCATTTGCATGTGAAATTGAAAATATTTCTTTTATAATCTTAATCAACGCATAGACACGAGTTTTTATTAAAATCTTTAGAACCAATTTTGAGAAAAATAGAATTTTTCTCTTTTGGCCCTTAGGTAAACAATTTTTAATTTTAGGGTTAGACAGGCACACAGACAGATGGAATTGAAAAAACACTTCTTAGGTTTCGGGGAGTCATGAAACTTCAAAATCCATCAACTAACTTTAGTGTTCGTAAAGTTAAGAATTTTTTTTCACATAGCTTTAAAATGATCTGTCTTATAAAAAACATATTTCAAATATAATATTTTTACTATAAATATACCTACATATACAAGTAATCTAGAATCTCAAATAGTTATAAAGATATGATAAATAATAAGAATTTACATATCAGTCCGAAACACTTAATGTCATTTGGACGAAATTGAGGGTAACAATTGTGTTTTAAATATTTATAATGTTTAGAAATGAAATCTAATCAAAATTTTGAGAGCTGATTTTGATAAGACCAAATTTTTCTCTTTTCACCCTTAAAGAAACTATCCTTAACTACGGGATTAAATTTACAAATCAAAAAACCCCTTGGGGCAACCCTATGAAAATCCTGAGCACTAAGCTTTAGCCCAATCGGGAACATAATTTAGGCTCTTCTCCGAGGTACAGACAGACAGATGGAAACACAAAAAACACTTTCTTGGATCTAGGGGTTAATGAAACGTAGAAATTCATCAAAATTTAGAGTTCAATGTTTTTTTAAATCACAATACTTTCTTAACCTGTAAGATAGCGAGAAAGTAAAATCAACTAAAAATCATTTATCGGAAAGCTATTATTGAATAACTTTTCCATAGTAAATTACTAACAATTGTTTTTATAATAATTATATGAAATCATCATATACGCAGGTGGGAGTATTATATTAGAATGTACTTGAAAGAGATAAGATTTAATGAGTTGGACTGGATTGAACTTTCTCAAGATAGAGGATAGATGGCCTACTTTTGTAAGTGCCGCAATGAACTTTAGGTCTTAGAGATCCTAATACCATAGAGTAAGTACGTATTAACCATGTGATTTGAATGTTCAAAAGTAAATTGTCACCAAAGAAGTAGGTAGCTAAGAGTTTTATTTTATAGAGACAATACAGTCTTATTAGTTATATAAGACTCCATAAATAACAGTTTTGAACTAAACTAGTTGATACATTTTCCAAATATTTCTTATTCAAAAAATGTTTTGTTAGTAAGATGCTCTGAATTTTATTGTGAAACCAAAAAACAAATTATCTTTGAAATACCGTTTGACTGAATACCATTGAAATTTAAATTTTAGACGAAATCCATCAAACATTTTCTGCTCAAGCCCCAAAGGAAGATATAAATAGCAATTTTTGCTAACCCGGGGGTGCATGAACTTCCAAAGCCATCATAATATCGGGGCTGAAAACATTTTCAGGATTGAAATAAAATTAAAGTAAAAATATAATGTTGCGAAGTAGTATTCTTCATATTTGAAAACTGAAAATACATTTAAACTTAGATTATGAGTATACTAACCAGTATTAGTACTTTGGGGTAGGAAAGTAAAGGGGCGAGCTTCTCATATCAAGGTTGAAGTTCACGGGCATTTGACCTTTAATACTGACATACCGTCATAAACGCCCCGGACCCCTTTGCCGAGCCATTAGCCGATAGAGACACGGAAGGAACCGGAACAGTCAGACGTCTGGTGACGTGACGTCACCTTATGTAGTCACGAGTAAAGGGGAGTGACCCCTCCATCTGTTGGCATAACATTCAATCAATCTTCATTCTCCGAGAGGGGTCGGTGAGCCAGAGGAGAGAGGTGGGACTGGGTTAATTTTGTTCTTCGTTGCAGTGGATGGGTGTCGATGGTTTTAACGTGAAGGTTCGGTGACATTTCAGCTCATGCTCGGTGACCTTTTATATTGTCATCCGCTTCCTTACACTCCTACGTCAACCATGTTTGCTAAAATCTCTCTTTAACTGATGGGGGAGTAGTTTACCTTGAGAGGGAGGGGGGGATTCCTATTGATATAATTAGATTTATTGTTCATCATTTGTAGAGGATTCATCTCTAGTTTTTATCATTTTCATTACAATGAACATCCTAATCGTCAGGCGAATCTAGTATATTTTTAGTAGCAAAATGGGATTCATCGCTAAATCTCGCCATGCTAATTATTAGATTCAGGTATATTTTTCATTATCATTAGGGTATTCAGGCCTAGTTTTTTTTGCGTAACGTTTCTACTTATAAATACTTTTCTATCATCATTTGGCTAATAAATTATATTTTTTAACATCAGGCAGAAAATGATGTTATATTGTCCATCATAATTTAGAGATGCATGTCTTTTTTTAATCATAAGTAAGATACACAGATATATTATTCATAATAAGACTAACAATGACTTATTTACATCCTCACCGTTGTTTCAGGTTTATTTTTATGTTTACCGGTTAGGTATTAAAATCTATTTTCAAATTAATTAGACTTTTCATTTATCTTTAATTATCATCCAAGGATTCAGATGTATTTTTCATCATCAACAAGTGGATTTAAGTCTATTGTTCCTCATCAGAAAGGGTTAAGATAAAATTTAAAGTAAGTGTAAGCTGATATTCATAGAGGGAAAGTGGAAACCATTTAGGCAAAACTACTCTCAATACACCCAAAATGGGATTCATATATCGACTGGCCATTCAGACTAAATAAGCTTGCCATTTATCTCACATCTCCACTGGAATGACATAATTATGATAAAAAAATTTAGAAATTTCTATATTGTGGAATACAATATTCAGGGTCTCTGAATATTTAGACTAATGGAAAATAGTTAAAGGAAGTAAAATTTAAGAAGAGGTGTACACGTATTTTTGTTTGGGCAGAGTGGGGAACAGTTTATGAAAAATATCTGTTATTACACCTGACCAGAATTAGAATGTGAATCACCTGGCTACCAGCAAATCAAACTTGACAAAGTATATAATTAATCTGCTTCCCACCAATACGAGTAGATACTTAAGTTAGCATAGGGATAAAATATGCCTAGGTCTAATGAACCAAATAAATAAGATCAAGGATCACGATGGACAAAGAAGCTCTCAACCAGAATTGGTTACAGCTGACCAGAAGGTTGAGTGAATAAATAATGAGGAAACTGATGAAATGCTTCATTTGGAGCATAGCTCTCTATGGAGCAGAAACTTTCAAGATCAGGAAGATGGAAAAGAAACATTAGAGAGATTAAAAATGTTGTGTTGGAAAAGGCTTTATAAGATTAGTTGGACAACCAGTGTGACAAATCAAGAAGTATTTAGAAGAGTAGGTGAGAATAGAATCCTTTTTGGATATGATTATTCAGTATAAAGCTAACTGGATTGGACACATACATAGGAGGAATTTTTTTCTGAATATCTTAATACAAGATGAGTTTGAGAAAAATAGGAGCTTATAAATGAGGAGGATTCATATATTGTATTATTTGAAAGATAGATGAAAATTCTGGGAGGTAAAGGAGGAGATAGAGGACATGTGATTATAAACTCATTGACAAAATTAGGGGACACGTCATAAAACATAACACATGTCGTGTTTAACCAACGCTATTCCTGTATTATTGAATCATAATATAAAGGCATCGAGACGTATGTGACATTCACTCAAGTTAAAATATTCGCCTCTTAAAACTTGTTGGCAAATGAAGAGCACAAAACTATACACATGCACCTATTTGTACAATCTCTGTCAATAAGTTTGATGCTGGAAACTGCGAACAATCACTATAAATATAGAGGCTGAGAACAGTTACTGCGATCCACAAATTTTTGCAGTTTTTCTGTAAATTTATTTAGACAAATTATGAAAGCTGCCACTAATGCATATTTTTGCTTTTTAAGGCCATTTATAGAATAATCTTTGTGAATTTATGTTGAATACACTTGTAGCCCTCAAATAGAAATCTCATTCCTATTTTTATGGAAATAATGGACTGGACTTAATAAATCAAGCTCTTTATCATTAAGGTCCAAAAATTTCGATAGTAGTCTCAATAAACTACTGACAGACACGAGTGTGTGAACGGTGGAAACTATTCGCTATAAGTCAAAGCTCATGATCATTGATGTTTGATAGAATACCAAGCACAGAAGTGAAATGTTTACAATTCGGAGAATACCTAACATTTGTCAAAACTCACTCATCAGCATTATGAAGTATTTTCCGAATGACAAGCATTCATTACTCACCATAAAACTAATGCTGCTTGAACTTGGGCTTTTTCCATCATATCCAAAAATGTATGCAGGTTAATTTAATCGTATTTATTCATCAAATAGCTACACATTAAAATATGTCGTCAATAAGCCTATTAGTTAAACTACAAACATGTTATTTAAACACAAGAGGTTCTATTTTAATCAAAGATTATTTGAACAAGATAAATAACCTCACACTTATTCTTTTAAAGGTATTGAAACTGAGTTTTAAGGTGAAGGGGCTTTTCGTGTATTTAACTTGCACTTTCTGAACCAAAAGATTTACATCATCACACGAATTTTTAATCGATCTAAATCTAGAAAAAAAAACCCACCCAATCCTACAGCCATTAACGCATCATTTCGAAATGAGGAAACTGACATTTCACCAATGATCAATTTTTCGGCCAAAGCATCAATCGAACGTGGGACCCTTAGCTCTGTAGGCGGACTTAATATCGACAATTAAAGTTAGAGAGAATTTAAAGCACATTCCTGTAAACTTATTTAGACAAAATAAAATACATCGAAGTTATTTTATAAAGTGATCAAATGCTATTTATATCCGAATTGGTGAAAACTAGGCCTAAATAATATGTATATGTTGTATGGTCTAAATATGACGGTAAGGCCGATATTTGAATGATGAACGGATGCATGGAGGATTTTTTCCTTGTTATTTGAATGAAGCTTTATTTAATATAATCTCTACCGTTATTAAACTTAACCCAATTATGTAGTTAAATATTAATAGCTTGGATACGTAGTAAGAACCAGTGAAAAAAATTAAGTTTTGTAACTCTAACCACAAATTACTTGGGTGTAACAAACTGTCTCAAATTATATTCTCTAAAAATTACTTCCATTTTTTCGTAGTGGATTAATTTTAAACTTACCCTATCTCTTACTATTCGAGTTACACACATTTGTACTAACCTAGATAATATATCAGGGATGAGAGGTGTTGACTTTAGAGGAAATTTACCCACCTTTTCGTGGAGGGAGAATGAAATAGAATGTTGTTAAAAGCACCCTTTTTACAATTGACCAGGCTTCTTACCCCGATCTGCTCTTCATCGGTGGTCAAGTATATTGTGAAAGTGAATATTAAACCCATGGTCTCAAAATACAATATGAGTTCTATTCGATTCGTCGTAGTAGAAACTAATTTCAGGATTCTTTCTTAGACCTGAGGATGGTGCCATTGCAGCGCCGAAACATGTCGTGACAATCTCACTCCAGAATTTAAAAAGGAACAAGGGCATTNCAATCTCACTCCAGAATTTAAAAAGGAACAAGGGCATTAAACCTCTCAGATAAGAATATAATTCAACTTTATTAACCTCTTTACATCTTTATATCACACTTTTGTTAATTTAAACTTATATATATATATATATATATATATATATAAATATACCATATACCATATTATATTGTTCCTCTAATATTCTTATATCTATTGGACACATGTCTCTTTAACATTTTGTAGTATTGAATTGTGATATCAAAAATTTCCTGATATACAAGAACAAATAACTTACTAGTTTTCTTAACAGAATAGGCATCAATTCTAAAACTCTTTAACTTCATTGTAACTAACTTATTGTATTTTTTATCAATACCATAAACTTTACTATAATGTTTGACTCATTTATTTAATACATGTATTTAATATGTTTTGTTCCGGTTATGTATATGTTGCTTTGACTCACATTTTTAATGTGTGTGTATAATGTCAAGTATTATGTTTTAATTTTATTCAAATTTATTTTATCACAATCCTTTTAAACTATATACTTTTATGACAAGTAAACTCAAATATATTATCTTCACAATTTATTTCACAACTTAAAATTATTATTTTTTGGTTACCTTTGCTCTTTCTATTGATTTATATTTTTATCAATTCAAAATCCAATTAGTTGAAGAGTCACATTCCCAAACTCAGGGAATGTATTGGTCTAAATCCTGTAGAAACACGTTTGATTAAACATTATCTACATATATTTATTTGCAAAGCGTCTTACTACCCGTCCGGACTATGGACACTTTAATTGATGGTTAAGATATTATAAGTAAGATACAATTTAGAAGAAATGTAGGTACATTTGAGTGACTATAAATGTGTGTAACTAACTAGGCTAAGCCATTACTAGTATATCCAACTTTAATTTTAACTTTGACCTTCCATGCCCTCTCAAAATATACTAGAAAAGCTTGATGCTCAATTCATGTGAGCTTATTTGGGTATACTAAATCTTTGACATTTTGTATTTAAAATTAGGGATGTCTGCTTAGAACAATTAAAATAGTTCATTTTCTTAAATTAATAAATGATCTAGCGAGATGAATAAAGTATTATTTATTAAATTATTTAAATAAAAATGCCAAACATAAATTATTTGGAGTGATAAACAAGAGGTATCACAGTTTAAAATAGTTTAAAGTGTTTTACTTTCTCAAATTTATGTGCAGTACGCACTAAAATAAAAAAAATATTTTTAACAAAACCGATAGTAATATATAGTAAAGTATTGCAGATATGTTGGCCGGTCAGATATTTCTCGCATACTGGATGTGGTCCATAGGCCATGAATATTCTAACCCTAACTTAGACCCTTCGATCACCGAAGCGAGTCATAACGGAACAAAATCTGCCATATTTGCCAAAGCTTGCTAAACAAAGAGAGTTAAAAAACCAGGAATCATGACTTGACGTCTCATTTCAAACAAAGTATTCTTCTAAGAAAAATTGATGTGGTAGCACGTTAGTTTACCTCAAACCAAAACTTTGAATAAAGTGACGTGAACGCTGAATAGCTATAAATAAAAGAGTGATCGATAGGTCAAATACGTCCGCCCTCCCATCTAACGGCGTTATAAGTGTTATTATTCTCTCTATATAATCCTGGGAAACATTTCTGACAACAGGTATACACACGCGTCTATATATTTTTTAAACATATATTTTTCGTACATCATATTATATTAATACTCAAGTTTTTCTCAGCATCGCGTCTTACTACCCGTTCTGGTTATACGCTTATATATTAAATACGGTTATTGTTTTAGGGATGAGAAAAGTTTAATTATAATGAGTGTACCCACATTGGGATGGAGAGAGAGTGGAAAATCCTTTTAAAATAAACCATAATAATTACATACGATCGTGATTCGAACTAATATGTCCTCGTCTAGTCTATTCTACTGCTAGAGTAGTGCCTTAGACCATGTGGCCACCAAAGTGGGTTCCTAAACAAGTTAAATATTTTATATTTACATCACTGGGCAGGCTATTTCACTTAGTTGATCAAATAGTTTTAAATATTTAGTATTATATGGTAAATTATATATTTTCGAAGAAACCGATTCTTGTTTAGCTATACCATATTTAATTTTAATACAAATTTGAATTAGTTTATATCAAACTAATGTGCGAATATGTATATATTTTTTATCTATTTTGCTATCGGTTAGATATTATATGACTAGCTATTTATATAAATTTATATAATATGGTCCCTTGAAAGATCATATACAAATTATTAATATTAATATTATTAATATTATTACACAAATTTAGATTGAAATGTATACAACATAGATTGATGTTTTTTTGGGGGTAAAGTTAAATTTATTATGTATTTCTACATCAGTTTGAAGTTTTGTAGGTCCCATGTTTGTTATTTTTATTTAGTAAACATACGTATTTTTAACCAAAACCATTCATAGCAAGGAAACTTCCTGACGTCCATTACATCAGATTTGTGTAGCAGGATTGGTGGTCTGGATTTCTGACCATTCTTTCCAGTGGCATGAATAGAGTTTAGTAGGGCCGGGATCTTGAGGGTGGAAAAAGAAGGGCACAAGGGTGGTTATTGTGCACTCACACAATCTTCTCTCTGCCCTAGGAAGGGTCAGCCTTCTCAATTCAACAGCTTTCACGACGTAATACATAGATGACAGTGATGATATCATGAAATTGGACAAGTGGAATAAGTAAAACATGTATAAGGGATGAAAGAAAACTTGGACTACTTTCTTATCAAGTTTATTTTCTCCACTTATTTACAGGATTTATATAGCCAATTACTGTGGTTGAATGGTACAAGGCGTAATCATGGCAGCCGAGTGGACAGTCTATGATGGAGAGATTGGTGTTTGCATCCCTTTTGATAGTAATTAGGATTATTTTTCCTAAATTATTTTTCCAATTTACTCCAAGTAAATACTGGTGCATTATCTATAAGCTCAACCTTCCTCATCCTTAGAACATTAGCGTAAATATTTCATAAATTTATGTTCTGAATTAGTAGTAAGTTGCAGTGGTGGATTAAAACTAAATAGGCCTATATATTTTCAACTAATGAAATATATGTTGTATGAACTATATCATATTTAGACACGATTAATCTTTCACTTGAGTTAAAAATTATATTTAGAATATTAAAATACTTATATGATCAACATATTCATATTTTAGTAGTTAAAATATGTCGAAGATTTGAAATAAGTTACGGTTTGTGTATCAAAAGCTTCCATTTCCTAGGTTATATTATAATTAATGAATTGGGTTTTTACCCTGGTTTAAAACATGCTCACAAACTACTTAGATTCATTGATTGCAATTAGCGAGGAGTTATAAAAAGTATACATATATGACAAGAAATATTAATGGATCTTAAGGGATAACTTAAGTGTAATTTTTTTAAACATCCTTGTACCAGCTCGGGTTATACGTATCATAAGTGGGATCAATAGCACTAAAATATTTGTAATAGATAATATTTAATTATTTTTCCCTTGTCAGAATGCACCTGAGAAGTTAGAATTTATAAATCGCACATTTTACACTTTATAATTTTGAACAATGTTAACTATCACATTCTGAATATTATATTATGCTTATGGTGACTCTTTTTTGCCAAACTAATAAAAATATATGATTAACTATTAATGTTATGATAAATGATATATAAATATACTTAAAAATGTTCTTGCTGTATGTTTAAATAAAAAGAGTTAAAAAAATGTATTTGACTATACAATCAAAATTATTCGCCGTAATAAGAGATTTGATAATTTTTCGAAGTCAATACATATGATAGGTCTATACAAAGTTAAAGTTAGTAAACTTGTTAGATCACTTAAATTGCCCCCCCCCCCCACCCAATTAAAATTAAAATATACCACCGTTTTGCACCTATTTTGCACCGTTTTGCACCCTAACCCAAGAGTAGGTATGACTGTTTATGTTAAAGGGGGGGGGGCAAGTTAAGGGTAGCCCTCCCACTATCAAAATTTTGGATTTTTTTATGCCATCATAAAAGTCTTGTTTAGCACTGTTATGCACCGTTTTGCACCCAATTATGGCGTTTTGCACCTGAATAGTTTGGCAAGAAAAAAATATTTAAAACGGAAAAAGGGGGGGGGAGTGTAAGTTAAGTGTAGCCCCCAACTCAATAATTGGGTGTTTTTTAATGCCAAACTAAAATTCCTGTTTTTCACCGTTTTGCACCGAAGTATGGCGCTTTGCACCCTAAGAAATTAGCAAAAAAAATATTTAAGATATAAAAATATCAAGTTGTTAGACTCTTCTAGCGTGGGAGCAACTGGTATGCCGTGTGAATTCTTGATATAGTATTGGCTTGTTATTTTAGTTATTAATTGGCACCCCATATAGTTAAAAAACAGCTGTTGCCACTTCCGAAAATCATGTGGGGTGGGGGGGGGACGTAGGGGAGGGCTGGGATGTATATTTTAATTTAAGGTTAGTTTACATATGATGAATTTTAGAAAATTTGAAATTTTCAAAAAGCATTTTAATATATTATTTAAATGGGTGTCTGTTAATGGTTTATCATGATAAATAAGAAGATATAATTATTCTTAACAAATATAAATAATTTGAGAGTAGCTTAAAAAAATTGAAAATTTTTAATATTAAAAAAATTTGTTTGAATGTTGTTTGATATTTTGTGAAAAGGGTTGTTATTGTACTTAGAAAATGATGGTTTTCCGAGGAATAATTAAGTGGGGTTTACAAAAAAACTTTTTTTTTCTAAATTGAGGGTCTTACACTTAACTTGGCCATCGAACATTTTTTAACTTAAAATTTATTTATTTTTCTTAAAAAAATATTAAGTTCTAAAACGGTGCTAAATATGTAAAAAACGATGGTATACTTACATTCTTAATTTGAGGGTGTGGGGGCTGGAGGGAAGGTCCAAAGACTTAATTTTTTTGTATATTAAATATTTTTTTCTCTTATTAAATATTTTTTTCTCACTAATCTATTAGGGTGCAAAACCATACTTTTATTTTTGCATTAAAAAACCCCCAATCAGTGAGTGGGGGTGCTACGCTTAACTTGCCCACCCCCTAAACATTAACAGTCGTATCGTGTCTGGGGTTAGGGTGCAAAATGGTGGTGTACTTAAATTTTAATTTCGAGGAGGTGGGGGGGCCAACTTAAGTGATCTAAACTAGTTTACCTACAAACAATCATTTTTAAAGAGTATGTTTGTGAAAGTTCTGGATTAAAACATAAACAGACTAAGCTTGTGATTAGGGCATCAGAAAAACAGGCGCATCACAAAATGTTAAATGTGTTTTGAATTAATTCTACATTTCAAAAAAAGCATCGGATAGAAATCTGTTTCTGAATTCTACCAGATATCAACAAGAAAAAATAAGCAAGATGTTTACACCTTCAAGATTTAAAGTGAAACTGAAATGTGGCAGAACACGGAAGCTCATTTATTCTCTAAATATGTCATCTATCATGAACCGGCTCCGGGAAAATCTAACACGTAGCACTAACTATTTTCAATGATTTTGTAAACTATTTTTGCATAAGAAGATCTATTAAAATAAATTAATCTCATCATACATGTATTTTGTGTATTGATTCAATGATAAGATTTTAGTTTACAGTTTAGTATTTTAAATTTTTAATTAGATGTGAGAGGGGTGGAGGGGTATTATAATCATTTCAGTGTTCAGGAAATAAAAATTGTCTCAACCTGGGCCTGGTTTGTGAAACCATTGGTTCATCCATCTATGAAATTACCAGCTAATTCTAAGAGTTTAATCGTTCTGGGTAGTTGCCTGTAATTAATGGTTGACGCTTGATTATTTAATGTTGGGTTTGGGCGTCAGTTAGGTACGATAATATTAAATCATAGCATATTCCAAATATATTATTATGAATTAATTTATTTATTTAACAACTATTTTATCTATAATATTATAAAAATAAAGATAAGCGCCCATTAGAGGAGGGGTTCCTATATCACCTCTACCACCTTTATTGGAATAACTACGTACCGGACCATTTCTACCTACTATTGTTCATTATCTGTAAAATATAAGAAGTTGGAATATAATATAAGCATTTCATGTTATAACGAGTCAATATGTTGATTTTACAGCGCACATAATCGTATTAGCTTTTGATTTTTCTCCTATTTTATGAATAAAAGACTCAAACCCCTTATTTCCTCCTTCGTCCTCTCTTTTTCCTTCAGTATATCGATTTTCTACTGAAATAAAAAGTCCAGTTTCTTAGAAAATGTAAACTGCGGCATACTTTTTAAAGGTTAGGTTTGAAAATCGAACCTTGTGCAATAGTTTAAAAGAAAAGATTTTAAAAATATTACAAGGGGAATCTAGACCCTAAACATTTGGGAAATTTAATAACTAAATATATGATTTGCTTTATATTTAGAATGAAAATAAAATAATGTTTGCCAGTGATTTACATCAACGCATATTTTAAATTCATTTTATAGCTAAACAATACCTAACCTGCCCCATAGTTAGTAAATTTACTTGTACACTTTTACTTATTCTAAATTAGGTTGGAAATCACTTGGAAATCTATATGCGATTCCAGATTGCACCATTTTATAGGAAAGCTCAGTTTTTGTCTCTTTTGGCAGCCAATATAAGTGCCAATATTTCCGGACTTCTGCAGCCATCTGCTTCCATTGTAAGTGGATCTGGAATCGTTCCAAGCGTTTGGACATTTACGATGAAGTGGCACTAACGGCACTCGAATAATTCTCTTGAGTAGCTCAAAACTCAACTAATATTTACTTCAAGCCGAGTTGTTCATCGTAGATATGCAAATTGAAATTTTCACTAGAATATTCTGTACCAAAT
>CABFOW010007318.1:0-24900 GCA_902141385.1 Timema californicum | reverse complement strand
AAGGGGAGGGGAAAACCAACAGCCAATCAGAGAGCAGGAGGCGCGGTCACGTGATCAATTTCCACCTATCACGTGAGTGTGACAGTAGGGCGTCGCCACTACTCACATTAACATGGGTAGTTCTATCTTGACTTGCCATGACGTCACAAGTAGGTAACCTATTCAAGGTTGGACTGTTTTCAGGTCCAAAAACGTTGTGACTAAATCTTTAGATAGTTATTAAGAAACGATTATTTTAAAATATGTTGGTTTTTTCTGTATATTCTTAATTCATCAAGTGCATATTTGTCCGGAACATCCTCATATTTACACTATTGGGAAAGAGAGAATGAAGGTGGAATATATATGAGGTGTGCACGCATTTGCGCAGAGAGGGTGCGGGGAATCAACACGGGAATCCTACTTACTTTACACCTCAGAGCCCCCAAACTCTCCACCGTCATCAAACCATACAAGACGAGACCGACGCTTTTATCCGCGTGCACCCCGGTGCGGCTATGTAGGTGCAATATAGAAATATCTTTACCCTAACTTGCTCCGGGAACAGATGTGTTTGTCCCTGGATGATCTTTGGTATGTTTCATTAGTACGCTTACACACTAAAGCCGGTGGTAATGCTAGAGAGAGAGGGTGAGAAATCACATTATAGGGTAAGGAGGGTGATTTTCTCTCTGGAGTATCTTGCCTGGGACAGAACCACAGCCGTCAGAGAAAAGTTCACTAACATGCGACAAACATGGATGTCAGAGAAATATTATTTAGAGAAAATATACCTATATTTGTGTGGAGGGAGATTGGGGAAACGTTTAGGAAACAACACAAACCGCCAGTTGAAGCCAACATTTAATTTAATTTAATTTAATTTATTTTAATCACAAAGTAACGTATAATTATTAAAATAAAGTATTTGTTATATTGGATTAAAATTTAAGTTATAATTTTGATAATTAAATTATCCCAGAGTAATGTAAAATCAAAAGAAAGTATTTGTTTAAATTCTTTTTCGACCTTTTGCCGTAAGAGCGAGGGTCAAAGAGAATGTTGACACCTCGGTTGGAAGTCAGTTGTATGATGTAGCTGAGTTAGATGAGAGAGCTCAGTCGTATCATGGAGTGTTCAAGCTACGGCCGTGTTGGCTAACGATTGTACTGGAAAGTGATCAAGTAGTGGTACGTATGAGGTGTGTTAGCTCAGAATGGATACTTTGTAAAATGTTTTAAACAATATGCATGTGATCAATAAATAAAGATTGTGGCTGTGAAACTTGTTTTTTTAAATAAATGACTGATTCTTTAAAAATAACTTTTTAGCGTAAGACATCGCTGACCCAGAGTTAAATGGAATCCAGTTGAGTCGCCTTATGTGTAGACTATTAGCAGCTCTGATGGCACAGAGCGTTACCCAGGGTACAACACAGGAGGTTGTCCACACGTCATACCAGCAATGAGATGGTAATATATGTCAGGAAAGAGGGTACGAAAACAACAGGGAACATACAGCTGGGAAAACTATACCAGTATAACTGGCTGGGCTTTAAATTGAACCATATCCCGCTCTCCTAGATAAAATATAAATTAATTCTTAGCCAACCCCACCAAACATTCCTAATTTCAGTCCTAAATTTATGCCATTTTCTTTTAAACAGGTTTTTTTTAAACATATTCTCAGAATGCTCTTAAGGTCCAGTAAAAATTTAATTTCTGTGATCGCACAGTCTCGGTCGTCACTTTGGCAACAAACTTGATCGCCGGTGATTGTAAGGTTGGGGTTTTAATCTCAATCTGTTGAGCTAACGGTGGGTTATTTCAAACTAAATGTCCCAATATCCTGCATGAAAATGCGAGTACGTTCTAACTAAAGTTCTCCCTTTCTCCTTCCAGCGCCATTAGTTTAAATATGGGAGTAATACAGAGGGAAAAATTGTAAACAATAATGACCCTAAACCAACCTGGTGCTATGACTTTCACTTTTGACTTTGATGACCGGCGTTCAATCCCTACCAGGTCCACTGCGGGAGGGAGTTATCAACTTTGTGGCCTTTCATACTCTCGCCTAGGGAGTTAAGTTATATATGTTCATCCTTCTTACCCTGTTGTCGTTGGTCGACATGCCAATTGGTTCTCCCTCGACTTTCGATAAATATCAAAGTAGGTCGTAGCCAAAATCTTCTTTTACTTGATCGTTTTGAATTTTTGGAGACGAAAATTGTGAATGCACCATAAAAATGAGTACTTTATTTTCGTCAAATATTTTGCTTTCGACTGGATTTTTGCTGTCGATTCAGTGGGGACAAGTGAGGCCGATCAGCTCGTTTTGGGACACCTGTCAATCGACAATGCCAATTCAGTTGGTACGCGGCTTTAGATCGGTTTGTCAAAGTCTCTGAAATCTCAACACACTTGCACAAAAGCGTAATAGAAATATATTAAAAATAAAGCCGAGCCACATGTGGCGCGTGGACCACTTGTTCGCGGGCCCTTGCTCCACATAGCCCCATACTATATTACGTGCTGTTTGTTCTCCCGCTCAAATGGGCTCATTAAACTCAAAGTCTGTCGAGTTTCGTGGTTCTCAATCTTCTACAGTTCAGACAATATCGTCCCGTCAGCCGGAGGAACAGCCGCGTATATCCAAACATCTCAAGGCAAACAATAACGACGTCTTTCAAGGTTGTAAAAACTTGAGACGGGGGTGGATGGAAACAGTTGAAAAGTTACCAGCTCGACAATATCACTTGTTTTATTACCGATTGGAAACAAATCGTTTCGGCTAGGTCACGAACAATAACATGTTTATTTAATAATAATAATATTTAGCACCACGTCTCACTACCCGTTCGGGTTATACGCTTTGAGTACTAATTGCGCTAATGGATTAGGAATGGGGAAGGTTGAATTAGAGGAAGTGAACCCGCATTTGCGTGGAGGGAGAGTGGAAAAACATTTAGGAAAAACCACCCCCAGTTCATCCGACCTAGATTCGAACCTCGATCTCCCCGTCCTCAGCAGTCGAGCTCAACACGACTAGCGCGTTAGCCAACTACGCCACCGAGCCGGGTAAATGTTTATTTAATAATTGTATATGAAATAATAACTTAGCTCTCCATTTACACACCTTGAATAAGTTGTCGTGTACAAATATATCCTTAGTTTAGTATATTAGGAGACCAGGGCATATATTAGGATTACTGGTAGGTATAAGTGATGTTATAATGTTCCTTTACACCAATAATAATAATAATAATCCAAAACGCTGCAGGATAATTATTTTTCTCTTTCCATTCTTGTTTTTTTAAATGTGTTATCATTTGTACTACATCGTACAACCCATCCAGGTGGCTCACATATGTATACGAATTTAACACAGATTAGAATGGCGGAATTAAAAAGAAGAGTACCCACATTTGCGTGAAGAGAGAGCTAGAAACCATCTAGAAAAAACCCTAGCATTCTCAACTGATACTCGAACCCAGACCTCCTTTATAGAAGGTAATAAGATTGGAAAAGACAAATGCCTACTGGTGTAGATCACATATTAAATTATTTGGTTAGTAAACGCATACTTTTTAAACACATTATATGAACATATCAACTATAAACAACTAACCAGTGGATCGTAGTAATGATGGTTGTAGATTATCACGCTAAAATGTATTAAAAAAAGGAAATGTTATCGAATGAGGCTTCAATGAAATTTCTAATTAAAAATTTACACGACAGAGACTATAAACTTTCCATGCGTTTTTGGTGTTTAATTTAAACAAAACGCACAATATTTTACCCTTCACCGCACTATGATAACTTTAAAACAACCCTTCCCCGAGCTCTCTACCCATTTGTCACACCAAACCACTAAGGTAAGAATTGAGTGTCACTATTTTTTAACCAATAGAAATATTGTATCTACCGATCCACAATTATAAACAAATCATGGTTTTCATGGAGACGTACACAGAATGATAGTACAGGTTGCCCACTGCCCACACAGCAGAAAAACTGTAACATTAGTAAGAAAATCGGGTTTTGTTGGAATATACTAATTTTTTTTTGGCATCCTGGACACTTTACCTTTAAAATGAGTGGTCGTTTGTAGAATATTAGTTCTGATGTTTACTTGTGATTTCGATTACATTAAATTCGTTTATCAAAATTATATAGTCTTTAAAATGAAGAGGTTTGTTTTTGTCTGTCTGTTACGAGTGTTGCGCGATATCTACCGCACGTAGAGGTCTGACATTTTAAAACTACTAGCCCTGTATACAATTATGTGCATCTCTAAGCCGGACCTTTAAATCTTTGATTAGAATGTGTCAGAATAACTAAAATAAATATATTTTTGTCTCCGTTTTTTTTAATTAAAGAAAAGCTTTACCCAGGGTATATACATGAATTTCATTGAGCAGTTACCTTAGGCAACGCCAGGTACTTGTGCTAGTTATATATATAACCTGACCACGCCTGAGGTCTAATGGTCAGAGCTCCTGAATACAGATGCAAAGGGCCGGCTCTTCCATATTATTCTGTGAAGCAGTGGGTCTGAAACGGGCTCACTGATCCTCGCAAGTACAAATTAGGAACTAGATAAATGGAAAACGTAGCAGCTCTGATTTATAAATCTGAGATTAACGGCCGGAGGGTTCGTTGGGCCGACCGCATGACACCCTCTATCCGCGGAAGTCGGCACTAACTATCATCTAAACTAACCGATGGCGGCTGCTTGGTCAGCATAGATTGATAGCGGTGTGAAACTATTGAATATTTATTTGATCATATAATATATCGCAAAATAGATGGATTCAATAGAGATAATAGGGTTCAATTTTATGTAGGGCTTAAAGTGTTTTATTATAGGGGTGTGCAAAGCTTTGAAATATTGAAATCAAGGATTAAATCTCTTTTGCTTCAACTTCATCACACACAATGATCTTCTCATCAACAAAACAATTCAAGCACAGAAGAGAACTTTAATATATTATGAACATATTTCAAATATTTCACTAAATACAGGGTGGGATGGAAACAGCTAGACTATGTCAAGGAAAGTGATGGACAACGTGCTGAGGTTTGTCTGACGTCCGGCGGAGCTCACCTCAGTGACATTATCGTCAAAAAGTGATCGTGGCGTGTAAAATAACTCTGGAAGGTATTTGAAGATACCCTTTCTGGAAATTCTGTCGAGCCCCTTTGCTCTTGTTCATAGATATTCTAGTATGCCGATATAATCAATCCTTTCAGAAAGAGCAGCTTAAATATTTCTAGTAAATAACTATTAACCCGAATATGTTTTAGAAAACCATGTATGTAGTCAGTAGGTATTGCATTGGTAGACCCTGTAACTTTGTCTATACACACTCCAATAAGTTGCATACTAAGCCATGTCACTCTAATTGAATTTCAGTAAAATGAATATAGCATTGCAGTTTACTATACTAATCTCATTAATTGATAATTACAATTAATTAATATTGATTTCCGTTGAAACAAAACATACACTGCCACAGTAAAACGATATCCATTAATATCCTATGTAGGTAATATGATAATCTATTAGTCTAATAATATAATATTTATTATTAGTTAAAATAATTTATAATCAAATTCAAAACTAAATTTTCAGCATAGTAATTAATAATTACATCTTGTTGATTCTAAAATATAAACGTTACTTCGTTGTTTCACATCTCTTTCATTCTTGTAAAAAATAAGACTCTTGAAACATTGAAACAGGTGAATTACCTATAATTTGTGGGGGAAACACTAGACTGAAATTAATTTAATTACAATCAGAGAAATATGAAAATATTCTCCAATCACTTCTTGTGAAGTAAAAAGGAGTCTCATCCTACAAAATGTTGCTACAGAAGAGGCAAAATTTGGTACCGGAAAATTTGAAAAATTCATTGTTTTACATTGTTATGAAACATTATGATAATGTTAAGAATTATTATTATTATTTAATCCATATAAAAAACTTTGTTTCAATGTAAAATGTTTTGTAACACACACTGTTAATTAAATTGGCATAAGTAACCAGATATATTATGCTTGAATGTAAAGCCCGTTCTCATCATAATCATCATCATCATCAACTGTTTCCAATGCCTCCATCTTCCTCTATTCTACCACCACTCTTCCTCCTTTAATTTCTTCCATTCTTCTCCTCTCACTGGTACATTTTCTGTTATTTGCTCCTCCAATCGCTTTCCTGACCTCCCTTGCGGTCTTTTTCCCACATACTTCATTTCCATCATTTTCATTGGCATCCTCTCCTCCATCCTCATCACATGCCCACTCCATCTCAGTCTTACGTCCTCTGTTATATTATGTAATTCCTGTACTTCTACTCTCTCCTGTTTCTCGAGTATGGGTTTGTTTCAGCCACCGGCTTACTAAGCCTGTTGGAATGAAGCCCTTTCTATGACATGCACATTTTAATTTATTTAAATATTATTTAGGACCACATCAGGACAGTGTTTTTTTAAATAGCTCTTTCTATTACATGTAAATTTTAATCATTTATTTAAATATTATGTCGGCCCACACTAGGACAAAGTTTTCTTTAAAACAAATATTGGCATTATTACCTGCGTTGCGGAATTTCTTATATATTTGCATATTTCAGATATCACATAGGCCTATAATGAGACTTTAATTTGCATGTAAATTCTGACTCTACTGATCAGGCTCGGTTTGAACTAAATACACTTAGCATTTCTAAAGATTTAGCCCCTAACAAACGGACAATGTTTGTCATTTTTCATTTCATTCAATGCAATACATATTTTGAAGAAAATACATTTAGTCATAAAACTTACGCGACAAGGAAATATAGTAGTTAACTTGAGTAGATAAACACAATTTTACACGAGGTATAATTTATAAAAAGAAATATGTACTTACTTACAAAATGTGTTGTTTTTATTTGCTGGTTCACTTGTGAAACCTAGTTCAAAACTTCAAATAGGTGCGTAAGGTATCTACACTATGAAAGACAATGTGAAACTGAAGGTATAAATCTTCTACCTACGAACAGAAACAGCAAATGCCCTTTCCAAAAATAATCCCCACAATAAAGGTACAAAAGGGGAGGGGGAAAATGTACATCTGTAAAATATTTGTGTTGAAGTCATTGTCTTTTTATGGAAATCCTCGTCTCTGTAGTGAAGTAAATTTTTGGAAAACCCTCTGTAATACAAAATACAATGCACTATACAGACACGTAGTAAGATTAGGGTTGGTTCAGACTAGAATAGAGATCCTTTTGGAAAACTATAGAAAGAACGAAGAAGTAGCGTTCTAGTGTGCAGGTGGAACGCTTTAAACTTGTGTTGTATCAACCGGAATGCTCGTAATATTTTTTCGTATCAACCGGAGTGGCTTTCCGGGGCATTCCGGCCCAATTTGAGCACTGTACATATATATTTATATATATCCTAACATATTTAAGTTTATAGTCAACTTCTAAAAAGTATTTTAACAGCACATCTCACTTCGGAGGGGAAGTAAAGCCGTTGGTTTCATGTCAATTGTGGCATGTAAAAGAACCCTGGAAGGTGTGTGAAAATAGCTTTGCTGGAACATTTTTTAAAGCCCTTTCACTGTCTTTCATAGAAAGTCTCGTGTGCAGATATAATCAGTCGATTCAGAAAGTGCACGTTACATATTTCAAATAAATAAATATTGATCTGAAGATATTTTAGAAGACCACATTATACAGAAACTATTTCATTCCAGCTAGTCGGAATCGAACCACTGCCTCTCTATTTAGTGTTATAGGTGCCAACCGCGCCATATAAATCCTACCGGCTAGGGATAAACATAACACTGTATAGTGTGAGGGAGGGTGGAGATTGCGGGGGAATAGAGGAGAGGGGGGATCAGTCCACACGCTTTTCCAATTTCACGGTCAAATCGTCTCACGCCACATCTGCCGGATAAATTTCGCCCTTCATTGCACCCTCTTGATTAAACGTCGGGGTCAATGCAGCGTTTCGTGCCTTCTCCCCTCTCCCAATGCTCAGTTGGACCACCCCGGCACATTTGGGGGAGGTTTGCAGTCACCCCGGTACGGCGATCAAAACGTGGGTCGCAACCTAGCGTGGGGTCAGTTAGGAACCTGAGTTTTTTAAATTTTATTTTAAGTGGAACACTCTTTTTATTTTATCGAGACTTTAAATGTTAAATTTCTAAAGACAGATGCTATATCAGTAAGTTATTAACAAACTAACTGAATCTGGGACAGTACACCCAATAGTATCCACCCAGCCCTATCACGGTTTAATGACAATAAATTTTATCGGAAGATAGTTTGACATAAATCAAAGATATATATTTTTAAACTATAGTTTTTTGTGTTTATACATTTCTTTATTTGTTATTTTATAGCTCACCATCTAAATTCAAGAGTTCTAAACCTCAAATAGAATTTTTTGGATTATGTTAAAGATAAAACTTATAGACAGTTTAGTATTTTTAAATTACCTTTAAAGTGCCATAATTTAATCAAAAAATTATTAAATGTATTCTAAAAATAAAGCTCAGATACAAGAATGGCCTATTTGTCGATCTAGAGGTTTAAATGAATAAGCTATATACGGTGACTCTCCATCCCATGGGCATTGCTTCTATACCCCGTTGAAAAATACTTTCGTTTTAACGAAGGGCGAAGTGACTCACAGTTCACTCTGAGAGAAGCAAACAACCTCACTTTGTATGAAGTGGAGGTTAGTTAGTAAAAATTATGATAAAAAAATTAAATGTATTGACAAACATTCCGTTTCTAAATCACTCACGTTTTATTTTGTGTTTGCTCTTGAGACTCACTACAAGTCCGGGGTATCCACATATTTTAACTAATAGAGCAGATAGGAGTAAGATAAAGTTTAAAGAAAAATTGTCAACGTTTGAGTAAAGGGAGAGTACGAAAACATATTTGAGAAACCAAATCAGTACCCCCAGCTGGAATGAGGACAGCGCGGGTTTGCTTGTCTGTCTGACGGATTACAAATAACACGGTGGACTACGAGATCAAAGGCTACCACGAGAGGTCTCGAATGGGACGTCACTGGATATAGTAGGCTGTTACACCAAACCTATTATCCTATAATCTGCTTGTAAACATCAGCCTTGATTACTTTCGAGCGAAACAATCGACCGTGAATCTCTGTACACATGAGAGTATCGAGGACAAGGAGAAAGGACCTGTCTAGGGATATGGAGCTATGCGAGGCTTGATCTCCAGGACATTCATATTATCTAAGACTTGGTATCAAACAAATGGAAACGTTTAACTTCACGTGACCGTAAATATGCGAGGAACCTATTATGCATTACAAACTTTAGACGCAAGATAAAAATCGTAAGAATATGTGTGCACATATGTACAACGACTGGTAACAAGAGTAAAATCTACAATAAAGAAGCTTTAACAATGATATAGTTTCCTAATATTAAAGGCCAAATAATTAGATATAGGAAACATTTCATAGCGCGTAGGACGTTTGGTGCAGTCTGGGATTAAACTAGCTGAGATATATTGGTCGTTTGGACCAGGTTGTTCATAGGACACCTTTTAATCCTGTCATGTGTGTTAGTTTACTTCTGACTCGTATTTCTATAGCCAGTGTGTCTTTTCAATCGCCTGATAGTTAGGTTAGGTTAGGTTTGCAAAACAGAAAGAGCGGTTAGATTAGGTTATGTTATTAATTTAGAAAATATTATAAGTTAATTAGTAATACTAATAGTAGTAATAATAATATAATAATAACATAAGAAGAGATTAAATTTTACCAAGTGTATGAACAAATGGTCGAAATATATTCAGTATATGAAATTTCAAATTATTAAAAACTGAGAGTAAATCTGAGTTAAAATAAAAATGAATATTTTTTAACGAAACAAATATATTTCTATATGTAAAATGAAAGATAAAAATAATATAAAAAGTCAACATTTATTATAGTGGGAATCTTAGATACAAACTAAGTAAAGGAAATATAATAGATTATAAGGTGCACCACACAGAATTTCACGCTCTTTAATCTTAAAATAGAGAAATTTAACAAAAACTCGTAAAATTTGTAAAACTAAATAATATACATTGTTGCAGAGACATTAAAACAAAAAGTACATATGTAGTTATATATACTGTTACAGAAACATAAAAAATAGGAGCATCTCTGTCCCCCAAGAAGCATACAAACAATTACATGTGACTAATTATTCCATCAAAAATATTTGTTTGCCTATGGACCAGAACTATTGGTTTTATATAAATATATTCCAGATTAAAATATGGTTGGTTTAAACAGTCACACCTTTACAATGATAAGCTATTTTTATCCAAATAGTTTGGGATATTTGATCAAAATTTGAGATTTTTGTCAATTTTATGTGCTCTCAATGTAATTTCCATGGGAAAATAATAATAATAATAATAATAATTATTATTATTATTTAGCACCGCGTCTTATTACCTGTTCGGGTTATACGCTTCATCAATAATTACTCTAATTAATTAGGAATTGGGAAGTTGGAATTTAGGGAAGGTTAACCCGCATTTGCGTAGAGGGAGAGTGGGAAACCATTTAGGACCCCACCCCCCAGCTCACCCAGCTGAGATTTGAACCTCGATCTCCCTGTCCTCAGCAGTCTAGCTCAACACAACTAGCGCGTTAGCTAACTACGCCACCGAGGCGGGTTGCTATTTTGTTTGTAGCGTTAAGAAGTGCCTGGATACAAAATTGATCAAAATGATTAGAGCATATGTTGAGAAAATCAATTTTTCTCTCTCTTTGTCTCTCAGTAAACTAACCTTAATTTTAGGACTAGAAATCTAATTCCAAAAACCCCTCATGGTAAACTTATGGAAACCCTAAATAACAAGTTTTATCCCGATCGTTAGAATAGTTTCTGCTCTAGTTCAAGCTACAGACGGACAGACAGACACACGGAATACATCGGAAAAACACCTTTTCATTTTGACGGGGTCATGAAACGTGGACATTTATCAAAATCTTGAGTTCAATTTCTTTTGACAATTACAATACTCCTTTCTCCGAGAGTTCGAGACATAATATTTCCCCAAAGAATAAAAATAATAATATATATGAATATGAATAAAACTAAATTAATTAATAATATAAATATTTCATTGTGTACACCTCATAGTTATATTAAATTTCAGCTCCGTACATTAATTACTTCACTTTAAGGTGGGATGAAAGGAGACGTGAGACAAAGCCAGTTTTTATGCACTTTTTATGGCAAAACTTTTTTTGGGCTAAAATAAATAAAATGTTGCTCCAGTACAAACAGAAAATTTTATTTTCTTCACATGGTGACCTCAAAATTTCTTGAATATCTCGTCACCCGAGAATGCAACTGTTCTATGTCCAATTTTTCACTTTTGTGTAAAAGAGCATTGAAGTTTGACCTTGGGTATAAAACCAATGTTACTAGANCGACAACTCGAGTTTGTATCTTCTTTAATAATTATTTAATAGTCTCAATTTCACCACAGGTGGATCATATGCATTGTAAATAAACGTAAACACCAAATATCTCAAATTTAACAATTTTGGAGATAGAACACTTGCATTCTCGGGTGACGAATTCTGTCAAGGGTGTTATGGAATTTGATGAAAACTTTTTCTCTTCATTTAAAAGGTTTATTAGGTAATGCCACCATGCTCATGATGTATATTCAACTACTTTTGATATCAACATGTGAAGAAAATAAACCTATATTTGTACTGGAGCAATGTTTTATTTATTTTGGACAAAAAATGTTTTGCCATAAAATTGTAAAAACACTGACCTTTCCTCACGAGCCCTTCCATCCCACCTTAACAATGTCACGGATAAAACATAGAATATCAAGTTCAATCCCAAATAAAATAATTCTATGTACTTGTTAAAATGTTGATGGTCGAATGGACTCAACTCACTAGACAGGCAGTTTACCCACTAAGTTAAGGTGTCGAACTATGTGAGTGAAATGTTAGAAAGGAGAGTTCTCTTTTTAATGTTTACTTTTTTTAATTATTATGTCTTGTAGTACAATAATAGATGATTATTTTCAATGTTGCTTTCTTTCAACACTCTCGCAATGGATGGCCTATAATACAACAATATTTAGAAGAAAAAGCAGACTTGACGCACTAGACCACGTGGCCACCAGCCCATGTACGTAGGCGTCATGCAATATTTGTACACAATGGTAGTTTGCAGTTTATACTTCCGGTTAAAGGTGCTATCAGAACCACCCGTGCAAGCGGATGGGACTTCCGCCAGATTGTCCTATCGACCGAGTACAGCAGCGCTCAAACCAATTTAGGAGTCGGTGTAATATGCGAGCCGGGGAGCCCCCACTCTGGGGCGGTCATTGGTCTTAGTGGGCCATCTCAGCGACAAGCCACTTGAAATATTTAGTGAAATAATTTACTATTCAAAATAAAATAAACTGACTACAGCAATGTGTTTGAAATTGTATTGTCCCCGTACTTAAGGAAAATGTAGGTTATGCATCTCAGGTGTGTTTTATTCACAGAGCTATCAAGCCAAAATACACCATTTTTAAAACTAAATTTGGCAGTTGTACTTGAAAAATCTTGAAAATGCCCACATAAATAGCTTTTTGAAACTTTTACACATTGCGATCCTTATATCTGAGTCTCTGGTGCGGGTGTCACTAAAATCAAGAAAAAATATGCAGTAAAATTTGAAATGGATGCACTGTACGCTCTTAAGGAAACTTTATGGTGTGTTCATCTCTTGTGTATTTTCTGTTAATTTTATTTTTGTTGCGAGTTAAACTCCTTAAATCTCTTCACGCCCAGTGTGGATAGCTTCAAAATCAAGAAATATAGAAAGTTGAAACTTTTAAACATTAGAGTGATACATTAGTGTCAACTTTGGACGTACCTGTTAAAAAAAATTACAACTATTGAAAGCCCAGCTCGTTTGACATTGTGATCACCACTGATTCGGCTAGCTAAGCAACCAATAAACATAGAAAACTGAAACATGGCATGAGTATATGTTATATGTACATAGACACGCCTTAATATGGTATTTTACAAGTTTTGAGAGTATAACGTCTTAAACAGCGTGATAAACAGTGACAATAGCTCAGAAATATTTGCTTGGTATAAGTAAAGTAACACTGGCAGAAGTGCAGCTGGGACGTTTATTTTAATTGTATAGCGAGGGGCGGAAATAGTTAAAAGATTAGTAACTTGAACATAATTAACACTTTAATATTCACAACCTAAATAAAAACAAACTCTTTCCCTTTCCTCGCACAGGCAAACCTCAGCACGTTGTCCATCACTTTCTCTCACACAGGCAAACCTCAGCACGTTGTCCATCACTTTCCTCACACAGGCAAACCTCAGCACGTTGTCCATCACTTTCCTCAGAATATATCGTATAGTTGTTTCCTCCCCATCTTATGTATACATTGCGAGACTGACGCCTTATACTGCGTAACCACTGGTGTGGAACATTTAAAAACAAACTAACCTATACATCTCTAACTTCACACGCATTATGGAAAAAGGGAGCATCCAAATCTGTTATTTTTTAACTCTTACATATTATCTTACGAGCCTGAAACTTGAATTACGTGATCAGAATCTTCAGTTTGTGATAAACAGGTTTCTAGCATCATTCAATATCACTACGCACTGTTTAAAATAGTAGTGATTTGTTTTATACCCGTGCAACGCTGGCCACTCAAAAATAGTAGGTAATATTCTACTAATATGGGTTGTTAATTTTGAAAATATATTAAAAATTAAATTAATTTATTATTAAATTAAAGGTGAACATGAATCCTTGATGACCTGGTGGTCTAAGGGTAAGGTGTCGGACTTCTGAGCTGGGGTCCGGGGTCCAATCATCGATACCGGCACAGATTTATCTGATTGCCAAACCCTTCCTTCACCTCTGACAAGACGTCTATTAATCACAACTTGTGAATGTGTGGAATACCAGGCCTTCACCTTGGTTCGGACTCCACGTTAAACTGTAGGCCCTCCATTTCATCTCACAATCGCCCTACCATTAAACGTCGTTAGGCTAAGTGCGTTTAACCCGAACGGGTAGCAAGACGCAGTAATAATAATAATTATTATAACATGAAACCTTAATGAAGTGGGGCCTTATATAATGTAATCGTTAAGACGCCACTAATGGCAGATTGGAAAGGCTTATCAATGGGCATACAGATACATGCGTCAGTCTCGTCTTGTATAGATCATCGGCGATAGAGATCTTTGAGTTCAAATTCCAATGAAATAAGGTACTTTTCCCTAAAACGGCTTTCCACTCTTACTCCACACAAATGTAGATACAATTCCTCTTAATTTAATATTAATTGCCTCCAACATATTAGTATAAATATCTGTATAGTCTGGTAACTCATAAAGAGACAAATACACTGCGTCTATTCTGGTACAGCTAGTCTATATAAAGCACTCTAACCTAACTCTGCCTCGTTCTTACCTACCTCTGAAATTTGAACCTTGACCTTTGACTCAGCGTCAATTCATTATTTTGCGAGCCTAAGGCCACGAACCACTGGTAGTCAGTCTACTCTTAAATGCCCTCAAAATAAAAATAAACTATAGAAATCTAAGTAAGCACAATAGTACCATCAAGAGGCAGCCGTGCGCATTTATGCAGTATAACACGATAATAAAACGTTTGAGACTGGAATTGAACCGAGAGCTCGCGAACATTACTCTGCATGTGTTTCACACCTGCCTTGCTCCAGGCCAAATGCACAACAAAGGGTGTATCTTGTAGCAGTGAGATGACACTATTACCGAACGGGGCCGGGGAAGTGAGATGCAGTCAACATGAGACGCTCTTTATGCATCGTATCGCTTCAAGAAGAATAATGTATTAGGTTATAGACGCGCGCTTCGGGAAAGAAGCGGCGCATTAAAAATCCATCAGAAGAAGAAAGTGAACAAATAAGTTTATACTAGTACCCACGTTCTAGTTCGGGATACAAGAGTGGATTCTTGGAAGTATTGTATTCATGTGCGATCAATTATTCAACTTCTCACTTGTTCTGTGCGCGACATTTGAAGTGGTCTAAGTGCAAGAGGCACTCATGTTCTGTTTAGGTCCATTAAACTCGCTTGACTTTTATGACCGGCCTCGTGGCATAGTGGTCAAAGCCCCTGGCTGCTGACCTAGAAGTCCCGGGGTCGATTCTAGACTGGTACCGGTGGATTTTACTCTAAAGGGGAATAATCCCTATGGTCACCAGTGTTTGGTTAATTAGACTTAAGTTAGGTTAAGATCTTCATTGGCTCCACACCGTTATATTCACTATCTGCATCACCTCATCTCACCGAGACATGGAAAGAGCCTCCAAGAAAAGGATGTATGATTAGTACATTCGAGCGTGCCGTGGGTATAGGTACATTAGTACTAGCTATTCTTTTCAAAAATAGAGCTAGATATTGATGTAGCCCAGACACGCCATTATCATAGTCAATGCCATTATTATTACTTTTATAATTATTTTATGGGGATACACGTGATTTGCATTGGTGTGGTCGTGGATGACATTCCAAGCTCCATACTATGGTATTTATTTAATGTCCAGGTCATGCCTAGAATCCCAAACACGTGTACAGAGGATGTTTTCACCCTCAATAGTTTTCCCCTCCCTCTGTATCCCTCCACTCGAATGCGGGTATATTTTATCTCAACTTTATCTTACTCATTACTACCTGTGCATGTAGTAAGGCGTGATGGGGGCTATATATGGACACCTAATTTAGGGAGAAAGCTTATATACATACCTTGACGGGTCCCCTATGATCCCATCAGCGGAAACAAGCAAGGTAAGTTTGTTACCTTCCAGGGTGAATGAAGTATACGTTTAACCCAAACTTTATTGTAAACTTCTTTTTTCCAGAAGTACGTTTAACAACATGGCTATTGATTACCAAATCTCAGGAGTAAGGAAGAGGAGTGTAGTTTTGAGGACGTTGCGTTTACAAGGGGTGGCAGAACCTTAATGATTTATAACCTAGCGGAAACCCACCCATAATAAATCCAGCTGAGATTCGAACCTCGGACTCTAGACCACGTGACCACAAGTGAGAGTACAAACCTATTCTTAGGGGTCAGTTGGAAGAGAATATCTGATAAGAAATGCACCTTCATTAGTGTGTAGGGAAGAACAAACAGCTATCAAAAATCTCAAATGAAAAACTACCTCTCGTATCTAGTCGAGATTTAATCCCCGGTCTCCTTGGTAGTGTCGAAAAGTGCAAGAGAAGTCTGACAAATAAGTCAAAGCCGTTTTGCATCTGGCTAATATTTGAGACGCACTTCCGGACTAGAGTCAGGAGGGGGCCTAATACCGTCGGATGTCAAAAAGTCGCCAGTTTGGCAAATACAACTTACGGTTTTTAATTAACCACAATTATATCTCAACTGGGATAAAATGTGTCTCTGACGTCCATCAATCTTTCCCTTTTCTCTACGCTCCGAACCAACATACGAGCTTACCCGATTCGGTGGCTGCGTGGTCTAACGCGCTAGTCTCGTGTTAGACCAGTCTGTCGGGCTTCGATCTCGGTTGAGTCCATCGAGGGTGGGTTTCCCTAAAATGGTTTTCCGCTCTCCCTCAACGCAAATGCATGTGTATTTCTTCTCAATTAAGCCCTCCTAATCCCTAACCCATTAGTGTAATTAGTATGTATGCGTATAATCTGAACAGCTAGTAAGACGTGGTGAAGGAAAGAATAGCTACAGTAGCCCCATGGCTTCTTTGGTGCTGACTGACAGTTCACAGCTCACTTCTGACAGTCAACATTTAAGTATACACCTAAATTTTGACTATTAGAAGTGACAAATGCTAGACACATGTTTTTGCAAATCATATGGTTCGGCGTAAGGATACACAATTTGGTCTGGTAACTTTTCAAAGCCATCATCTGTCATCTGTGAGCTGTCAGTCAGCACCAAAGGAGCCATGGGGCTACTGTAGAATATATTGCTACCCCCTCCTCCCTCAAGCAAACCATCGTACCAGAGCTTTCTAGCGGTGGTATATGTAACTCTTTTTAATTTCAACTAACCAGCATGGACTTTGATCTATCTGTGAGCGTGTTCTTTTGAGTGAACACATTCAACGGTGGGACGTCAGCCCTGCCGGCTTCTTAATAATGTATCGTCGCACAGTGAGTGCTAGAGTGCCCGAGAGCAGTTGGTTTTGGAAGAGGATGTGCAACGTAGAGCTATTCCTCCATCTAGACCAGCAGAGTCTAAAACATTCCTTGTCACGAAAATAATACGGTGTACTACGCCATGTCGACGGATACAGCAATGTGTATCATGTTGGCTGCTTCTCTTTCTGATATGCATTTCATGTACTGGCATCATTTAAGTTAGATTATTTTGACAAATTAATATTTCTTGAAAATATATTTTAACCACTCCTTTTGTATTCAACGTTTTTTAAGGCTAGAAAATTCAAGGACTGTATTCTATTACAAGCTTTAGTCTGTTTGAGGTAGTTTTCACCTTTTCTTACATTTGAAAACTTGTTTCGAAACTATTTTGTGTGGTTTTACCTCACAAATAGTTGGTCATTTTCACCAAGTAAAGTAAATTGAAATTAATTTGTCAAAGAGGCAACATATATTAGCGAGTTTGGAGGATACATAATTGTCTAAGCATACTCTTGTAAAAAGCTAAACTTACCGTGACTAGTGTATTGATCAAGAGCGTAGGAAGTTGGGGTATGGGAGGTCTGGACGCCCTGAAATTTGCTGAACCCCTCTTAAAGAGAGGCCCACATTTACATATAAAACTTACTGTTATAGTTTTTTACTTTTACTAGTTTTAATTGTATTCCTTTATTTACTTACATTCACTATGCTTTTGGAAAACAAAAGGACATTCCTAGGAATGATTCGAGTAAATGGGGTCCAAGAAAAGGGCCAACATTTTTCTGTTATCACCTGTAAGATCTAACTTGAGTAATCAACATGAGGAAAGAGCAGCTTAAATAAAATAAAAAATGTCAGAAATTGAGTTTTAAGCTTTTGTAGGTAGGCTTACTGCCCATCCCCCACCAACTTCTTCAACACACCTACTTACTCATAAACATTATTTTGTAACTATGAAAATTTTGAAATCATACACAGAGTGCTAACAACATTGATAGTTAAAAGAGCACATCACATACCAATAAACTCTTTTGATACAGTCCGCTCCAAATCACAAATTTACACAAACACTATCGTACGTGGATCATTTCTTATCAAACATTAATGGAGATAAAGAGTTAATAGAAGTTACTAATAAAGAACATTGTTGAAATATTAAATATTTGGATAAAAACTGCATTGAAAAGCCCGTTTTTGAACATTTTAAAATTACTTCACAGATAAACACTGTGCGCAAATCTTCATTCTATCATAATAGAGACATACTGTAGTTATTAGCAAGAAACTTTGCCACTTTGTCCCCAATCGTTATCGCCATTGTTAGTTATAGTTATATGAAAATATGTTGGATCTTAAAAAAGTAGATATAAGCTTGATATCTGGTTGGTAAAAGCACCACCAACAGAAACTATTTCCTACGAGACACCAAAAGAGGTGAGATGTTTATTTATGTTTTTATTTCGCCACGTTCCACTATACGTATAAATGGGATACTTTACTATGCGATTGTTGTAAGAATGATATAGGTAGAATGCAGAGGATATGTGCCCGTATTTGCGTTGGGAGAGAGTGGGGAATCATTTAGTAAAAACTACTTTGATTACACTCGGCCGGGAATCACACCCCGACGTACTCATCACCGGCAGACCAGACTTAACAATCTTGACCATGTGATCAATGGGGTGGGTGATAATGATGTCAATGTTGCTAACAGGGCTAGGTCTAAAGGGGGGGGGACAATTGGGCAATTGCCCCGGGCATCACATTCCCCCCAAAAATTATTAAATAATTTGCAGTTATTATTCTAAATTGCTCATCAAATAGTGTACAGATAATTAACAGAAATAAGTATTCGCTTTATGTAACTTATGATTTACGTTATTCGAGTATTGTACTGTAGTAGAGTAGAAAACGCCACCATTGTGCTATCACTGTCGGTCCACAAAAAACTAACATTGATATTGTGCAAAAAGGAATTTCCTTTTGTTGTTATCCTTATTGGATTGATTGTTTGCATTTAATAAAGTACACTCATTTAATGGGCTGATCAATATTCCCATAGAACATGAGAAATTATTAAGTAGCATAAGTACCGAGTACGTATTAATATTATATAAAGGCTTAGTGGTAAAATTGAAAAACTACCATGCAAGGCGGATGGGAGGGGAAGGGGAAATGCTTCCTTTCTCATCGGGTAGTGTCTAGTGAGTCGCAGTGCAAAAAAAAAAAATCTAGATTATGTTTCACACCAAATATCGCTATTCTAAGTTAAAAGTAACTGGTTTTAAACACAATTGTATCTAGTATGCTTCTAACAAAGTATTTTTAACATAACCAGTCAACAGAGAATTCCAGGATAGTTGAGGATTGTTTTAGTGGTTTTGAAGATTCACAGATGCCATTCCTGTAAGAAATATCAAGGTATGCGAATATTCCTTCAAGTAGGCAGTGCCCTTAAGACCTATTATTATATTTGTGATAATTTTTATTTAAAAAATTAGCCATATTCTAATAACTATTTGGATGAAATGCTCGAATGATCCAACACGTCAATCTCTTTATACCCTGGACAGGTAGTTTGGAGTTCTAATCCCATTTGGATGAACTAAGGTTTTTTTCTAAATCTTCCACTTTATCTCGATGCAAATGCATGTAAAATTCGTAATTAAATCATATACGTATAGTCCGAGTGGGTAGTAAGGCACGGGATAAAAATAACTATTTAGACATAAACTTTACCTAATTTGAAATATACCTTATATAAACCATCTACTTTTTGAGAGGATCAAAACATATAAACGCAAATTTCAACTGACATCATTGATTCATCTAATAACGTTATTTAAGATTTGTATTTTTTAAATGTTGGTATTTAAATGAAAGTAAAGTAGCCTGTGTTCCATGAAGGTATTAATTCATTTACAAGACAAAACAAATCTAGACCACAGCCAAATAAATAACAATTATATAATAGCCTTATAAAATTATCTTATTAGGGTTAAAAAAATTCACTCTAAATACGTGACCAAATAAATCTTGGACATCTGCAGGATATCTTGATTTCCAATTACGTCCCAGCTCAACGCTTCACTAATAAAACAGGCACAATAAAAATAAAGATTTTTTTGTTAATTAATTTATCACTGGCGCTCATTGTGGCCTAGCTTACAAGCAATTTCAAACAACATTTAGTTGCTTTGGATTCCTTTTATAGCTCGTAGATTGTGTTTGAGAAGCTTTTAAAATGAGACTCGAGGAATGAAAGAAAAAGAGAGAGAGAGAGAGAGAAAAGATCTACAGAAGCATTCAATATTTGTTTGTCTCTTTCAAGAAAAGAAAAAAAAGGAAAGAAAGACTTACTTTTTTCCATCGTAGATTTCTTCTTCCATTATTAATATTTCAATTAATGGTACAGAAATTTTCTGTCAATGTTTTTGGGTAGTACGTTGAATTCAAATAAGAAAACTCTGATAGCTGTTGCGTCTTATTACCCGTCCGAGAAATCCGCATTTAATTACACAACTTGGGTAAGGTTGAAGAAGATTCCAAATATAAACATAGCTGTGTGTTTGCTTGGAGGAAGAGTGGGAAATCACCCGGAATATGTGAGCTTGACGTTTATTCCGCCTGCCCACAGGTGCAGGAGATTGAATATCGTGTAGTAACAGCAATCAAGACCCTGTTAAGGTATACGGGGTTAGACCTGAGATGGCTGAATTTGGGGTGTTGTTCGGGATCTATTTTCTTTGTAATCTATTCTTTCAGTTCTTTAAATGATAGTGTTTTAGATAATGAGTCCTGAAGAATGAATTGAAAATGCGGTGAATAAGTTCAGTTGGTAGTACCAAGAAGACAAGTGTTAGTTCATGATTAAATGAGTATTTGTGTTTGTATTTTCTTTTAAACAGTGCCAATTAATAGGTGATTTGTTATAACTGTTATCAAAATTTAAAGTCTGGTGCTTTTCTGAACAGCGTTTTGTGTATATGTAGGTTTTCAAGCACTTTTTCAAGATAATACTTGTGCAATTCCTTTACTTTTCACCTCCCCGTATTGTGTAAGGCATTCGTCTCGCATTGCACAGTTGACAGGAATGTCACATCTCGAATCTCTGCAGGGTGCACTACGAGTTAATTTCTCATGTTAATTGTCCATGGTGGTTTCCTCAATGTGGATGTAAGGACTCAGAAATACCTTTTCCTTTTCTTCTTAATAGTTTTTATCCAGTATGTGTTCTCTTTAGATTCAGATTTGTTTTGTTACTACTGTCGTCAAATTTTTTAGTAATATACAAGACTTGGACTCTTAATTATATCAATATTATTCTACAGTGAAAGGACGATGGATTTATTAATAATGGAAAGAGGTGTGCTTCAGTCCGTGTTTACAAAGGCGGTGTACCAGATAGATGCTGAGTTAAATTCATCAAAAGGAGTGGATTAAATCAAGTAAGAAGAATTCACTTTCTGTTGCTAGAAAAGAAGGCAGAAGGCCTAGATGCTTAGATTTTTTGAAATATGTTGGAAGATTCAGCTCTTGTAAATAAGTTGGAAGTTATCTCAACTTCAAATGTATAGTGGAAATCTTGGTGCACAATGCATATTTATATATAGCCAGTGTAAAAAAATGCTTTAAATACTGCACTTAGATATAAGTTAACAGAATATTAATAAATAAATGGTACGGAACACCACACTGACTTTCTCGTTCTATTGTCTAAAAATGGGGATATTTACTAAAAACTCATAATATATGTGAAACGAAATAATATACATTAGCAAACCCGAGAAACAATTACGCTATACTTACGTAAAATATTTTTGACTCCCGGTTTTAAATTTCATGATCTTATTTTTAAAGAATTAGAAGTCCTTATTTGTATACTTTGACCAATAAAAAAGGTCGCTATTGGGTCCACAAGGGTCAACACTTCGTATTAGAATTTCGACTGTGGTTTAAAAAAAATTGACGTTTTATTAGAGGTTGCACATATTCAGGTCATCGCATTGCTATTAAATTCCTCATTTATAAATGTGGACCAAAAAAATAGGTAAATATTGACTATTCATTCTAAAATGATATCGATAGATCATTTCTGTACAAATATTTCCCCGAGGCTGAAGGAAAATTAACATACACTTTTTGATTGACTTACTTACTCAATGGAATTATAGAGATTATTGCGTTAAAATGTATGTAATAATCTGTACAAATAAAGCTAACAAAATTATATTAATATATTTGCCAATATATCAGAAACTATTGGTTTTATAAAAATTTATTTCAAATACAAGTTTTTTATTTTGAATAGTACCTATTAAAATTTGGCAATGATCAGTTATTTCGTATCTTAAATAGTTGCGGAGATATGGAACTTTATTCTTTTGTAAGGTAATCTAAAATTCATTTTCACGGGAAAACAAAAAAAAAAACCATTTGGTTTACAATATTAATCAACGCCTAGATACGAATTTTAATCAAAATCGTTAGAGACGATTTGGAAAAAATTTAATTTTTCTCTTTTCATCCTTTATTATTAAACTACTCTTAATGTCAGAGTTAGACAGACACACAGACAGACGACATTGAAAAAACAACTTTTTCGGATTCAGGGGATATTCATCAAATCTTGAGTTCAATTTTTTTTGGCAATCACAATACTTTCTCTACCTGTAAGGTAGCGAGAAAGTAAAACGTATAATGGTGGTCTACTAGAATAGCTTGTGTTCTGGAGCCAGTTTTCAAAACCCCACGAAGCTCCAGCTATTAATGACGGTGATAAGTTTCAATATTTAATACGAACAACTGTAGTAGGTTTCAAGGCAGGAGAGTTGGTCAAATGTTTACCTCCAACCAAATAGAACGACCCTGAAGTTATTGAAAGTTTAAAAATCTCTTTTAGACAAGAATACATTTTGGTAGAGCTTTAAATTGGGGAGCTATGGACGATAGTTATCAACAATGCTCTTGAGGCTCCTCAAATCCAGGTAATACATCATAAGTAAGAGTCGATCTCTTGAAACCTTGGGCATACCTATCGAGTAATTTACACCATTCTTCTCCCCATTAGTAGAGTATAGCTTACCCGAGAAGACAGTGAGGGCATACAGACGCAAGGTAGATTATGACTCCACACCACATGGCTGGTTGGAGAAACTACTACAATTCATAAGGGAGGAGATATAAGTTGATCAAAGAGTTTTCATGGCAATGTCTGGTTTTTGTTATTTATGAGCGAAAGTACAAACCCAGAACGGGAAGGTTTACTAAAGGAACAGATGATATACCTACATCTACTGTGATCTTTGTTAAAACATATAAGATTCATCATTTATGTGTTTTATGCAATAAATCCCATGCTAGTAGTGAGTGTATGCTTGTTCAAAGGATGCCAATGGAAGATATAAAGGGTTTTAAAGGAATAATGTCGATGTTTCATTTGTCTAAAGGTTGGCCACCAGGAGAATAGATGCAGGCTGAAGGTACAATGTGTGGTATGTGAGAATCGCCATATCACCTTGATGTGCCCTTTATTGATAAATATAGAGAAAAAGATGGATCCCCTGGTAATGGAAATGTTAATAGTTCTGTGATCTCCTCTAAAGTGCTCTTACAGACGCTTGTTTGCAGGCTTAAAGGACGTCACGGAGAAGTTTTTGTTAGGCCAACGTTAGACAGAGGGTTTCAAAGATCACATATTTTTTCAAACCACCGCTAAGTCAGTGGATTGTATTGTGCTGAAAAGAGAGACAATCTCTTTTTAGAGGGTTAATTAGTAAAGAACAATGCCATGATCGTTTTATAGTATATATTAAAGTGCTTACTAATTCATTTCAGAGCAGTTTAAAAGTATTAGGGAAAAATTATATTACAAGTTACAGAACACTTTCTCAAGGCCCATGTTTACGAGAGTTACGAGAGGCAGGCATTGAGTATGGAGATCTTAATGTTCATATTGAGGTCCTTATACGTGAAGACACCATCAGGTGGATTTTCACTGGTCCCACGCGCATTTTTACTTGTGGAGTGACACCTGTTGAAACAAAACTGTGTTGGACACTAATGTGCAAGGCATAAAAACCCAACATATACTACTCCAGTTTAGCATCAATTGTTACTAGTCTGCATATCACAGAGGCCAATATTGAATAGTTGGGGAATCTGGGTACACTAGGGACTACTGACCCTAAGGAAGAAAAAAAGCTGGTTTGGGATACAATAGGATATATTGAGGCACTTTCAACATTCTGTTCGTGTAACGTAATTCCCAACGAATGATACACTAAAAAATCAGTGGATCTGGATTCACTTACGAGTGCAATTCCGCTCCGGTGCAACCCAAGAAACTCCCAAAGATGCACCTTATTATTTTATCCATTTCCGTATTCACTAAACAAGTCGCAAACTGGAGGCAAGAATATGGTGACGTCACCATAAACGTCATTGATTGTGCTCTTTTCGACCAATCTTTGGGAAGAATTTACTTTCAAAGTCAAGGCCACTTTATTTTAAATCTCTAATTAAAATGACAGCAAATACAAAGATTTCTAAGTATTTTGCTTGTAAACTAGCAATAAAATTAAAAGTGACCTCTTTCTGGGTGCTTTACAAAAACAATTGTAACGGGCTAATCTGGCTTAGCCCCGTTCAAATGTAAAACACGAATATTTTTGTGTTACAAACAAGTCGTCAAGAGT
>CABFOW010007317.1:0-24908 GCA_902141385.1 Timema californicum | reverse complement strand
TTTCGATATAAACGCTCTAAATAGCTTACATATACACATTTCTGTGTATAAAGGACTGGAACAGGTGGGCCCCCCCACTACTCCTATTACATGCTGTGAGTAAAAAGCGTCATAGAGGTGGTATCGCATCACTTCGTAATTCCCTTAGAGCGAGAAGGTAATCTAGTTCGGTTGGAAGACTCGTTCATTTCTAACTATTCGTTCATAAACTACAGATTATCTCTAGTCGAACAAAATTAAAGTAGCGTGCCCTTCCCTCACCGCCTAGTGTGCGTAGGTCCTTAGATAGAGTCAGCAACGAAATTCTCAAATTTTGTTTGTGGTGACACGCATAGGCAGCGTAGTTTGGCGGTGGGAACTGTATTTATTCCCTACCGTGCATTTTCCTCTACTTAAAAGTTGCTTGTGTTGTTTCTCGTGAACTATTGTTGTGATATGTACTTGTGCGAGCAATAATAATAGTATTATATTATTTTAAACAAGACACTCGTATAATTTGTTCGTTGTTATGAAGCGATATATTATTTAGATAATCCTCAAAGTTTATGGAAATAAAATTGTCTCGGGGGATCTCCAGTTTTTTCCCTTTTTTTTTTTTAGGTGTGGGGGTTCAATCCTATTCTTAAATGATTACTAATAATAATGTGTGTTTGTATTCCTCTTAAATACCTAGGCTATTAACTTAGTTAATTCTTTTAGAACTCTTGACATCTACACCCCCGATTATAGTTAAGATAAACTTTAAAATGCTCTAAGACTCAGTTTTTTTAAAACTGCCATCATTTGTGAAGGAACTTCTTAACAACCCACAGATGATTAAATCCCCTCCTCAAAAAAATACTTTCCGAGTACAGTTCTTAAATTGGTAAATACGTTAAACATAGTGAAAGTAACGCCTAAAATGTGGCCATTTTCAACAGACTAACCCTAATAACTAAACAAAATATACTTGAATGTAACGTTAGATAATATGAACACTTTACGGATAAGACACGACTGAAGGACGGGAATGTGTCGGACAAAGTACGAATAGTGCCCAGCTGGAACGGACACGGTATGGGCATGTGTTAAACAGCCTTAGCGAGTGTTTGGGTCAGTTTCATAGATTGAGTACGCCTCAAGTACAGTGCTACACTAAATACAAGACGACGCCTACCTTAACTCAAATGGAATGGGGCAATTTCATATTTGAAAATAGCCCATTCCATTCTGGTCTAGGTAGGTGTCGTCATGTATTTAGTATTGCATCGCTACTTAGGGCCAGTTTCTTATTCAGATTGAGTACACCTCAAGTGTGGCGCTACACTAAATACAGGACGACACCTAACAAGATCATAATGAAATGGGCCATTTTCATATGAAAAACTGACCCATTCCATTCGAGTTTAGGTAGGTGTTGTCATATGTTTAGTGTAGCGCCACATTTGAGGCGTATTCAATCTGAATTTAAAAAAACTGGCCCTAAAGCGGTGTTTACATTGACGTATAACCATGGCTAAACTTGAGACGTGAAAAATAACCGTGATCAAGCTTTCAGGTGCCGTGTTCATACGTCTATTAACTACGTATCGTTCTCGCTTCTGCAATGTGTACAATATGGTAAAAGAAGAGTACTACACGACTCAACAGTTCATCTTCAAACGCAGCCATGGTAGGATTGTTGTTGATGTGCGGTGTCGTTGCAGATGTATTTAGGGACGAGTTATTACATTCTTTAGTTGAAAAATGACTAAAAATCTATCGAAGAGAAAGGAGATGGTGGGTTAGAGGCTGGATTTCCAGAAGAGATCGATGGGTCCGTCAAGATCTCTTACAAATAAACTTAGAGAAAACCCAGAAGATAATAAAGAGATGTTGAGAATGATTCCAGAAAGCTTTTATTACTCTTTACAAAAAGTGTATCCTTATATGTGAAGATGAACACAACTTGTAGACTTGCTGTACCACCAAAACTGAAATTAGAAGTAACCCTACGGTACTTAGCAACTGGAGATAGCTTTAAGATCCTGGAGTTTTTGGTTTCGAATGCCCGAAACAACGATCAGCAAGCTCGTTCCAGAAATATTGAAAGCAATTAAATTGGCTTTGGATGAGTATTTTCAGGTACGTACACTGTGTTTATTTATTAACCCAATATCTTACTTGATATAAATTCTATTTTTAGAAACAATTTACAGAAAAAATTATAGTTCAGTACTGTCATTAATTATAGATTGCCAGTCAAATTCCTCGCTGTCATGCTGTCTTTCTTCTTGCATGTTCTGTTCTTCAACACTCCCATGACTGCATGATTCGTACGGAGATAAAGGGTTGGAGGCAGAAGAAACATGTGAAGAGACTGGAGGGTAGGGTGATAGGCCAGACATATGCTTGAATATAACATTACTTATCTCATGCTGCATTAGCAAGGCTCTTTGGCCTCCCGTTTCGCGTAGAGCACTAGCCACATAATCCCCAAAATGAGAATACATGTCATGTTTCTTTGAAACCATGAATGCTGCTAATTGTGAGACTTAGTTTAGTTTGTCCACAGCTGTAAAAAAAAAATCTGATTGCTTGTTTGAAGCTGTGGTCTTCTGAGGAGGGATGAAGCTTTTTCTTTTCATTCCACCACCTACTGATGGTTCGGCGCTGTTTTCTCTAATGTCAGAATTAACTTCTTTTTAGTCTCCTTGGCTGGAATAAGTTTAATCTTTATTAGAATTGATCAGAGAACGTTTTGGTTGATTTTCTGAGGTGGGTATACTAACTTCATCTTCATCCTCATCCTTATCCTCATGAAGTTCTTAATTTACTGTTAACTTTATTGGGGTTTTCTGCTTCAAAACCTAAAATAATAAAAGAAAATTATCTACATTAAATAATACATAATGATAAACACAGTAATACTACAATATACAGTAGATCTTCGGTTATCCGTAGGGGTGGGGACATAAAAAAGACCCCGATAATCTCCGCAATAAAAAAATCGAAAAATCCAACAAAAAAACAGTTAAAATTACCATTTAATTTAAAGTGTGAGAGCAAAGCAGTATGTTTTATCCCCCTGTTCACTTTTTTATTCTCTAGCACTTACCTAATACATCGTAGTAGGATGAAAAATTATTTTTACATTATAATCTTAATATTTGAAATATTATCTAACATAATTGAAAATTTGTATAATGGAGAGTATACCATATTTATTATTTGTATATGGTTTCTTTCAGATCTCCAAAAACAAGGAGCAATGATGGTCCGCGTTGGAAGAAGGCTTTAACCAAAGATGGGAATTTCCTGGGTGCATAGGGGAATTGTATGGGAAACATGTGGAAATACTTCGTCCACCCAAAATTGGTTCATTATACTACAACTACAAACACTTCTACAGTATCATTCTGGTGGCTTTGGTTGGAGCCAATGGTGGGTATGCTGATGGTGTTATTTGGAACCGATGTTTACTTGCCCGTGCCATTGAAAACAATTGGCTTGAATTGCCTCATAACTCTGTAATAATTGGAGATGATGCATTTCCGCTAAAAGCATACTTGATGACACCATACAAGAAACGTAATCTATCGGATGAAGAACGGATCTGCAACTATAGACTCAGCCGTGCGCGACGAGTATTAAAAAACGCTTTTGGTATTTTAGTTGATCGTTTCCAAGTCCTCAAGAAGCCAATTTCTCTAAAGAGCTTACAAACTGTGAACAATGTGGTTTTAGTCTGTTGCATATTGCACAACTGGCTGAAAAAAATTAATCTTACATACATTGCTCCTAACAACGATCATGAGGATAATGGCCATTTATTTGATTGAGGGGTCGTGGCGAGCAAATGTACAAAACTGTATACATGATCTCCAGCGGACAAGAGATCAACACGCAAGCATACATGTGGAGAGAGTTCGAAATGAATATTATCAGTACTTCAATGGAGAGGGAGCTGTGGGTTGGCAAATACGATCTGTGGGCTTGGAGTAGGATAAAAAAACTGTAATTATGATTCCTGTATCTAGAGCTAAGAAACATCCAAGTTTGTGATTTTCAGTATAAATAAAATTTTGTTAAAAAAGTTACTTATGAGATTTGTTTTTGTAGGTCAAGAATACAGGTAGGGCCGAAGAAACGAGTCCATCCCACTGAACCAATACAATTTTGGAACGTAGACATCGTCTCCGCCCACGCCAGACACATCGCTGTCTTTTACCTTTTCCAGTTCTTGCGAATAATTATTTCTAAGGTTTTTGAATTTAGCAGCAACTTCCTTCGACCTGAAACCATCAACTGACAATGCGTTTCGTTGCTGAAGTCCGTAATTCACGGTTCCAATAATCGTCAGTATTAACGTCTTACAGACAGGGCTCACCTTGATATAATTGCAACAATCGTATGGAGTTGGTTTCCTATAACTTTAAAGAGACCTAATCTTTCTTTACCGTGGTTTTCGGGACAACTCGCGCAAAACCATGTCTGGCGAAGCAAGCAGCTGCGGCTGACTGACGCGAAATACTCAAACTTGGTTTGGTTTTAAACATACAGCTGTGTAAAGGAGCCGTGACGTGTACCCACGCCTGCGCTCTCATTTCTGTTGTGTATACATTAGCCGTCTTCACGTCTCAATCGCATCCACGTATGATTTCAGCTGTGGTTCTACGTAAATGTAAACACCGCTTAGTCGGACTATGAAAATGGCTCATTTGTCTACACACTAATAACCATCTCAAAAGTGATGTCTTAAAATGATGTCATGACCGTTGAGTGGCGCTATACCTACGTAGTAAAAACTTAAATATAATTGGAACTAGTTCTGTCAACAGTAGACCTCGCTCCATCCTTTAAAAAATGCTAGGTATAACATCTTTTTTTAAGCACCGCGTTACTACCTGTTCGGGTTATACAAATATTTAATAACTACGCTAATGGTACCCGCTTTGGTGACGTATTTGGCTAACGCGCTTGTCGTGTTGAGCTCGATTGCTGAGGACGGGGACATCGAGGTTCGAATCTAGGTCGGGTGAACTGAGGGTGGTTTTTCCTAAATGGTTTTCCACTCACCATCCACGCAAATGCGGGTTCACTTTCTCTAATTCAACCTTCCCAATTTCCTAATCCATTAGAGTAATTAGTACTTAAAGCGTATAACCCGAACGGGTAATAAGACGCGGTGCTAAATATTATTATTACGCTAATGGTTTTAGGGATGAGGAATCTTATATTTATAGAAAGTGTATGTGCATTTGCGTAGAGTGAGAATGTAAAACCTTTAAAGAAAACTATACTCAGTTCACTGGACTGAGATTCGAACCTTGATCTTCCTGTCCTCGGCAGTCCGGTCTACTGCGAGAGTGATGCCTTAAACCATATGGCCACTGAGGCAGGTTATGTCATATTTTTATTGTTACTATAATGCTACGATTTATCTTTGGATTTCAAGTTGAACTATTTTCTTTAAATTCTTCTTGGATTTGAAGTTGATATTTTCCCTTGGTAATCAAGTTAAATAGAAAAAAATTACTAATGTATTCAATAGTACACTATATTTATAGATAATAACTTTGGTTCACGTGGTTTAAGACGTCAATGTTAACTCTAGGTACTCAATCGATTGCTTAGAATCATCACTTGAGATGATCTATTAAACAAAAAACCTTTTTTAGTTGCCGCTATATTTAAATGTATAACTATATTTTAAAACCATGTACATATAGCGTTCGCCCTATGTTTAATGTCCCTGTCAAATCTCGTTAAAATTGGTTAACGAATTTGACAGTTTTCATGGGACAGACACATTTTTTAGTGGTCGCCATCTTGAAACTCATGACCAGATCGAAAAACCACGTAAATACGTTTTTCGGCCAGTTGGCCTAGGTTTAAAGACTGTCCCTGCCCAACTTCGTTATTATTAGTTCTCGCATTTGACAATTATGGCAGAGTAAATATTTGGACAGACAAACGAAATGGCAAATTACCACGTTAAAACAGAACCTCACTACGCTTGGCTAATCATAATCACTACATCATTTAACAAACCTAAACTTTACATTTTAATAACTATAATTTTCCCACATTTAGAAAAACCTACATACACATTGTATTTTAAATTCTGTGACCTGGCGGTCTAGGGGTAAGGTGTCGGACTTTTGTGCTGGGGGTCCGGGTTTCAATTCTCGGTCCCGGCACAGATTTTTCTGATTACCAAACCCTTCCTTCACCTCTGACAAGACGTGTATTAATCACAACTTGTAAATGTGAGGAATGCCAGGCCTCCACCGCGGTTCGGANCCAAACCCTTCCTTCACCTCTGACAAGACGTGTATTAATCACAACTTGTAAATGTGAGGAATGCCAGGCCTCCACCGCGGTTCGGATCCCACGTTAAAGTGTAGGTCCTCAACTTCATCTCACAATCACCCTACCACTACACATTAACGTAAGTGCGTATAACCCGAACGGGTAGTAGGACGTGATAGTAATAATAATAATAATAATAACACTAGATGCACTTCATTTAAATAGTATCGCTGAAATTTAGCTGGGAAATGTTGATATAAGTTCACCTTAACACAATTTTTTTTTTTTTTTTTCATTTTCATCGCGGTTGTAAACTGGTAGATAATGATTTCATACGTAAATTATAAAGTTTATATTTTTTTTAAAAGCACACACACAGTAAAAAAAACACCTTTGACAGCTTGCCAATTACTCAGGAAGCCGATAAAATAATTCCTTTACAATTCAAATAATTAGTAAAACTTGTTTTTTTAGTTACCCTTGGGCCGATGGTAAAAATGAAAGTTTGATCCTTATGCCAATGCAACGTCATTCACCTACATTCTGCGCATAGCAGTGTGCGCAGTAGTTGGACAGAGAAATCACTTTGATCGACAAGTTAGACTAGTACATACAACCGTTATAAGGAAAGCTGGAGGCGGACAACCTCGTGGAATACAACAATCATGGTTAACAAACTAAAGGTAAGCTGGAGAAAAAAGAAGTCCATAAAGTGCTATTTACTATTATCATCCAGTTCCTATTTTTATACTTTTAAATTTATTTTAAGCTCACTTAAAATATAAATATATCTACTACACGGGATTTTGTAAAGCACTAAAAAATTGAAAGTGTAACAATATGAATGAAAGAAAGTATTTGTTTATTAAAACAAGGCTTTGTAGTTCTATTTTAAAGTTTCAAAAATAAGAGTTTATATTTAACCCAATATAAATAGCAATAATATATTGTTGAGATAAATGTATTAACCTAAGATATTATTTAAATGAATAGGATAATTTACTTTTAATGTACACAATGCATGGATTTATTTCAAAATGTCTACATATGTTTTCTAGGTGAAAACATGTGGGATTTTGTTAGCCGGGTCAGTATATATGTCCTCGGGTTGTATTCAAGAGGCCTTGAGACATGCATGACACTGCCCTAGTAATATGATTTGGTGATGCAACTCCTAACCACAATATTATTGGCCTTCATTGTTAGTTTCCTAGATAAGGCATGCACAAAAAGGGGGTTTCTATCAATGGGGTCATTTCTGTTTTAAGAGTATATTACTTTACTACAAGAGAAGAACAAGTGCTTTCATAACTTGACTTGGGAAACTAACGAGGCCTGTTATGACCTACTTAATATAAAAATCAATCTTTTCAACCTCGGTGGTCTTGGGGTAAAGTTCTCGCTTCAGGATCCGTTCATTGTTGGTTCAAGCCCTGTCGGGGTCAACGGATTTTTCTTGAGCGATAAAAATCTGTAGCGCAGCTTCCTTCGTAAGGGAAGTAAATCCGATGGTCGCAGGTCAATTGTGGGATGTAAACGAACACAGGAAGGTATGTGAAAACGCATGTACTGGCAAAATTGGTAGGCTCTTTAGCACTCGCTCATAGAAATTCTGCTGTGCTGATATATTCAGTCTATTCATAAAGTGCACGTTAAATACCTCAAATTTGATATCTACAACCAGGAATGTTAAAAAATAAATAGTACGGTGCACCGCACAGACTTTATTCTTGCTCTAAACTATACTTAGACTATAGCTTGTAAGATATGTGAAATGAAACAGTATGGCACAAAGAAACAGTTAAAAAAGTATATATTCGGCTATAACTCAGAAAATATTGATTTTATAAAATATTATTTCAGCCGAAAATTGTTTATTTTTAATAGTAGTACAACTTTGCGATGATAAGTGTTTACGTATCTCAAAGAGTTGTGAAAATATGATCAAAACTGGAAATTTACATCTATGTAAAATACCCATAGAGTCATTTTCATGAAAAAATTAGATACGCCCATTTGTTTATAATGTTAAATAACACCTAAATACGAATTATAGTCAGAAATGTTTGGGGCGAGTTTGAGAAAATCTCTGTTTTCTCCTTTTGCCCTTATGTAAACTACCCTTAAGTTTAGGGTTGGATGGATTATTCCAAAAACTCCTCTGGGGAACCTTATGAAAACTCCAGATACCAACTTTAGTCTGATCGGTAACATATTTTCAGCTCTAGCCCTAGCAAAAGACAGAAAGACGACATTGCAAAAAAAAAAATCTTTTTTGGGTTCAGGGGGTAATGAAATGTCGACACTTATACACATTTTATTTACGTATATTACTGTTTCCAGCCTGTGGACTGAGTTAGTTTATTATTTGAACCCTAACTTATATTTTCCACCACCAGCTTGCTAGGCCTGTCGTAGATTCATATGCCTTATAATCCAACTTAAAACTAGGACAGGCACAAAATCCAGTCCCCAGCCGTTAATTTATCACTGTGAAAGAGTAAACCCACATTTTACCAATGCTAAATTTTTCGGTCATGCCAAGAATCGAAACCGGGACCCTTAGCTCATTAGAAATGCAGGCTACTGACTGAGCTAAGGTGTTGCATCCATAAAAATCTCGAGTCCAATTTTGTTTACGATCACAATACTTTATCTCTCCGAGGGGTCACGAGGGTTTATTGATAAATACATACACATAATAGTCGCATGGCAATATTGAACCTGACTTAAAACTAGGAGATACTTTTTTTTAAACGCATCTTAGTACAATGCCAGGCTATCCGCATGCAACTACGCAAATCAATCGAGTAAGAATGACGGTGAATTTTAGATGAAGTAAGCAGGAGATGGGGGTTACCCGATACCTTAGCTCAGTCGGTTGCGTGTCAGCCTACTTATCTAATTATTATTATTATTATTATTATTATTACTAGCACCGCGTCTTACTACCCGTTCGGGTTATTCGTTAATGTGTAATGGTAGGGTGTATTGTGAGATGAAATGGAGGACCTACAGTTTAACGTGGGATCCGAACCACGGTGGAGGCCTGGTATTCCTCACATTTACAAGTTGTGATTAATACACGTCTTGTCCGAGGTGAAGGAAGGGTTTGGTAATCAGATAAATCTTTGCCGGGACCGAGGATTGAACCCCAGCCGCCAGCCCAGAAGTCTTGACACCTTACCCCTAGACCGCCAGGTCACCTACTACTTATCTAAGGATCTCAAGTTCGATTCCCAGCATGGCAAAACAAAAAATTACCATTGGTGAAATGTGGGTTTACCCTTTAACATTGTTAAATTAACGGCCGTGGACTGGACGTTGTGCCTGCCCTAATCTTTAATTAGATTAAAAGACATATGAAGCTACGACAGGCCTAGCAAGTCGGTGGTGGGAAATATAAGTTAAGGCTTGAATAAAAAATCCAGTCCACAGGCTGGAAATAGTAATGGATGTAACCTGCCTCAGTGGTAAAGTTAGCTAACGCGCTAGTTTCGTGTTGAGTTAAGCTGACGAGAACTGGAAGATTTAGGTTCGAATCTCGCTTGGGTGAATTGGGGGTGGTTTTCCTGAATGGTTTTCCACTCTCCTTCCCCACAAGTGCGGGTTCACTTCCTCTATTTCAACCTTCCCTATTCCTAACTCATTAGCGTGATTATTACTTAAACGTATAAACCGTACGGGTAGTAAGACGTGGTGCTAAATAAAAAGATAAAGTAATGGATGTAAAAAATAGTGAGGGTTGGAGGGGTAGGAAACCATTTGGAGGGAGGGGGGAACACCCTCGGTGCAACCGGTCGGGATTCAAGCAATTTACAACATGATTTGATATTACTAAACGCCATTCTTTGGACATTTTTGATGGGAAGTTCATGAAATATTTTAATTTCCATTTTTGTGAGATATCTAAAATCACATTGCTGCATCATGAGTTAAATATTACATATTATTGGAACAGTGCAGGATATAAATTTTAACAAATTCGTTTTAAAAGTTTAATGCTAAAAATTTAATAATTAAATCAAAAACTACAATAAGTGATACAGTAAATTAAAGACATTGCCAATATTTGATACACCATGGTAGAATAAATGGATAACAATGTCACAAACTTGAATACGAAAGCATTAAAATGTTTTAAAATAACTTTTTAATTGACTCAGTTACAGTAAGCACCAGGCTCTAATGGTTGTGTCACTCTACTAAACAAAACAATAGACCTATTGTTGTCAAATTCCTTTACTCACAACCTTTCTCTCTTCTCTTACAAGGTGTTATGCAGTAGCTATCCGACTGATTACGGCTGGGTTCATTTACATGCATAGTGCAGAACTAATACTAAATAGTGCATAAGGTACAGTGCAAATTTCATAGTAAAAATACAATATTTTATTAAGAAACGCAGGGATTTGAGTTATACTTAAATCGATGTTATTTTAACATGAAAATTTGTCTAACCTCTTTAATCTAGTAAATATGGTCTACAAAAATACTTCATTTACGTGTTCACTCGATAAACCACATTAATTAACTGTTATCTTCTGGAATATAAAATTAACCAAATTGAATGCGTGTTTGTACTATTAAATCAATTTGATTTTTATTTGGTATTGATTTTGTTATTGTCAAGAATAATATGATAAAACTATATCTCAAATAACATAATCAAAAATGTAATATTTATTATTTATTTACATAGTAATTGACGCTCAGGCAAAGAAAATTTGAAACATAAAAAGTAAGATAACCACAAGGCGTTACAAACATGAATGGAAGATGTATTCCGTCTGCTGTGTATACTGGTGTTTTAATTGGCTAGAGCAGTGGTTACATCTGGCTGCCCACACTCACTGAAAATGTGGCCCTTACACTACCTTGGAGTAGAATTAAATGGAAACCCCCGGTGGCGGTAGTGAAATAACTAATGATTCAAATAAAAATACGTACCTATTTAAAAATGTCAAGATTTCACAACGCTATGCATTTATTTGATTAATAAAAATGTGTATAAAGTTATATTTGAGTTTGGTTGGGAAAGTGTGTGTGCGTACATATTTCATAATACACTTTTGGGATGTTAATAAATATTTTGGTGGTGAAATTTGAAAAAGCCTACAAAAATAAAATCTATTTATAATTATTCAAAATAACAGTTTATTAAGTGTTGTTTGTAGGCCTATATTAAGTTGATGTGATAACTATAAATATATTTGCCCCGTGTTCTAAGCTGATAGTCAGATTTGGCCCTTGGGATGTTAAAACGTTGACCACCCGTGACTAGAATTTTGTCTCACATCTTATTCACCAAAATAGTTCACGTTCATAAGCGTTGAAGACTATATGCTAAAATCAATGCAGGGTGACTTGGCGGTCTAGGGGTAAGGTACCAGACTTCTGCGCGAGGGTTCCGGGGTTCACTCCTCGGTCCCAGCACAAATTTATCTGATTACCAAACCCCTCCTTCACCTCTGACAAGACATCTTGTGAATGTAGGGAATGCCAGGCCTCCACCGTGGTTCGGATTCCACGTTAAACTGTAGGTCCTCCATTTCATCTCACAATCACCCTACCATTACACATTAGCGTAAGTGCGTATAACTCGAACGTGGTGCTAATAATAATAAACTCAATGCATAGTGCATAAACGATTCAAGTTAAATAAACTGTATGTGCTATGCACTGTTCACTATTCACTGTGTATAGATTATGTATTATTATTATTATTATTATTATTATTATTATTATTATTAGCACCACGTCTTACTACCCGTTCGAGTTATACGCACTTACTCGCACTTACGCTAATGTGTAATGGTAGGGTGATTGTGAGATGAAATGGAGGACCTATAGTTTAACGTGGGATCCGAACCACGCTGGAGGCCTGGCATTCCACATATTCACAAGTTGTGATTAATACATGTCTTGTCAGAGGTGAAGGAAGGATTTGGCAATTATAGATTATGAATGGTATAATTGAGAATGATTTGTTTCAACATTTTACGCATTATATTCTACGCACTATTTGCTCTAAGTTATTCGTTAAACATTAATATAAACCTAAAATAAGGTTGGATTTTTAAAATGTCTTCAAATAACTTATTATTCATTTAAGGGAATGTAACATAACAAAGTATGAAATAATACAATCTAAAAGCGCACAAAAGCTTAATTTGAAGAATTAATGGACAAACAAGCTGTCCAACAAAGTATTTGGCCTAGCCTTTGTATAAATATTTTAAAGGAATGAATAATATTAATGATTTTTTCATCAAAAGTACTATAGCATACATAATACCCCCCAACATTGAAATATATGTATATTTACAAACGTGTACTGAATTCGGCTGTAAGAAGTTTCAATTTTTCTCTATTCTTTATGTAGATAACGTTCTTATATTCATAAGGTAGAAAATTGGAGAATTAATATCATACTGACTTAAAATGTTGGAAGCTAGCAGCCCACGCCTTAATCTACTTCCAAGAGGGTAATCAAGATAGCGAGCACAGAAATAACAGAAAGTACCTTGCGGTAAAATCCTTAACAAAAGTTGTACAAACGATTAAGGTTATGCTAATTCCAATTTGGGAGGTTTGGATTTGGGGCTAACATATCCACATTACCTAACTCCCACCCCGACTCCCCAAAGAGAATGCGGTCATTATACTGGGAAAAGAAAACACACATGCTAAAATTGATACGCCATAATCCATGAAAAAATACCACAAACTATTCCGAAGCAAATAAATGGTACGGAACTCCGCAGGGACTTTTTCGTTCTATTGTTTGAAAATGAAGATATTTACTCAAAACTCGTAATATATGTGAAACTAAATAATATACACTAGCAAACCCAAACATAAGATGCACTATACTTATGTAGGACTTTTTTTGAGTCTCAGTTTTAAATTTTATAATTTTGTTTTTAAAGAATTAATGTCCTCATTTGTATGTTTGGACCGATAAAAAAATATTTTTCATATAAAAGTTCTTTATTTTTAATAGTACTACAATTTTGCGATGATAAGTTATTTAGTATCTCAAATAGTTGCGAAGATATGGAAGTTTCTGTTTCTATAAAGTACCCTAAAATTCATTTTCATGGTAAAATGAAAATAGCCAGTTTATTTATAATTTTAATCAACCCCTAAATACGAATTTTAATCAAAATCGTTAGAGTCTATTTTGAGAAAATCTATTATTTCTCGCCCGAACGGGTAGTAAGACGCGGTGCTAAATATTATATTATTTCTCTTTTCACCCTTTCTTAAACTACTCTTAATTTTAAGTTTAAACAGACACACAGACAGACGTCATTGCAAAGACAGTTTTTTAGGGTTTGGGGGTCGTGAGACTTCGGCATCCATCAACATTTCGGGTTAGATTTTCTTTTGAGTTCGCAATTATTTTACCTTTTGTGTTCGAAAAGTTAAAAGAAATATATATTTACGTATAGTTTGAAAGTTATTGGTTTTATAAAAATATGCTTCTTATAAAATATTTTAATCATACAGAGACCTACATATTTGTAACGATAAGTAATTTCATATCTCAAATAGTTTAAGGGATAATATAAAAAAAGATAATTTACGCATCAGACCGAAGCCCTTAAAGTCATTTTATCGAAATATTGAGAAAAGCCTTTTTTTTATATTTACAAATGTTTAGAAATGAAATTTAATCAAAATCGTTAGAGCTGATTTTGAGAAAATCGACTTTTTCTCTTTTAGCCCTTCAGTAAACTACCTTTAATTTTAGGGTTTGATATCCAATTCCAAAAACCCTCAGGGCAACCCCATGAAAACCCTAGATACCAAGTTTTAGCCCAATTGGTAAAATGGTTTAAGCTCTAGTTGGAGGTACAGACAGACAAACAGACGGAAAGTCAAAAAACACTTTTTTGGATTCGGGGGGTCATGAAACGTCAAGATTCATCAAAATCTTGAGCTCGATTTTTTTTTTTATGATCACAATACTTTCTCTACCTGTAAGATAGCGAGAAAGTAAAAATAAAACACATCAGACTAAATACATTATTTCATTAATCACTCCTTCCCTTCCTCATTAATCGTGTAGTTACGTTATCAGCAAGTGTGAATAGCACTAACGCAGACACCCGCCTCAGTGGCGTAGTTTGGCTAACGCGCTTGTCGTGTTGAGCTCGACTGCTGAGGACGGGGAGATCGAGGTTCGAATCTCGGTCGGGTGAACTGTGAGTGGTTTTTCCTAAATGGTTTTCCACTCTCCCTCCACTTCCTCTAATACAACCTTCCCAATTCCTAATCCATTAGAGTAATTAGTACTTAAAGCGTATAACCTGAACGGTTAGTAAGACGTGGTGCTAAATATTATTATTATTATTATTATTACTAACGCAGACGAAAGCAGCTTTGTTACAAAATTCCCGTTTTAAATGCTTAAGGTTGGCAACACCACCCTAGTGGCCTGCGCCTTGCGCGACTATCCACCAACCATTGGCCTTGACTAGGCTCTAACCTTTACTTTAAAGAAATAACCTAAATTCATTCATCGAGAAGTTTATTCGGAGCACATTATTAATATCATCCAAATAAATGCAGTGCCCCTTAATAGCTATTGTCATTTTGCAATTATTATTATTATTATTATTATTATTATTATTATTATTATTATTAGCACCACTTTTATAAAAAGTAGAATATTTTTTTAGTATTCATAACAAAATAAAATACGAATTTCTCTTCAAAACATACCTATATGAAAAACCGTGATTGTATTTTCAGTTTCTGGTCAATGAAAACCGCATTGTCTACAATAGGCCTACTATATAAAAAACAGTGCTATTTCGCGTATAACTAGGCAAAATAAAATTTCTAACCATGATTAATAATAAATGAAATTGTTTATTTTATTTTAAATTTTAGCACATTTAAATAACAATGTTTCTCCTCAAATAAACATTATACACTGAATCGACACATTTATAAGGATAATTGGCTACATTATTAATCATGGGCTTGTGGATTATTTAAGTTCGGGAAGGTTTCAAAATCGAAAGTTTATCACTAGGACTTATTATCAAACATTAAGAAATAAGAACATTGTTTTTTTACAATTGTGTTGGAAATTTATTTGTGAAAGTAGGTAAGAGAGGTGAGTAACAAAAAAGTTTTTTTAGGGACAGTTTTATATTTTCCTCCCCCTCTCCCCTCCAAGTCCCAGTAAATGGTAAATAAGGGGATGCATCAAGAAGCTAATTGGAATGGTCCTCGTTTGAATTTTTTTTAACTCTACTCTTTTAGAAGCTATTTTAAGAATAGTGCCCCACCCCCCAAATTTGTTTGAAAGTTGGATACTCCTACTGGCTATTTGGGGTGGTCCTCCTTTAGCAAATTTGGAAAAAATGGATGCCTCTAAAAACTATTTTAAGTAGTGCTTACCCAGATTATTTTTTATAAACTAGATTCACTAGAACCTTTTTTAAAAGGGTCCTTGCCAAGGAATGTTTCGACAATTGGATGCCCTTAGAAGCTATTTAGATAGTTCCTCGCCTAACTTTTTTCTTCTTTCGAAAATTAGATAATTCAAGAAGCTATTTAAAGTGGTCTTCCCCCAGCATTTTTTTTTAAATTGGATACTTCTAGAAGCCATTTAGAGTAATACTTAAATGGATTTTTTTTTTTTACTTAAGTGCTTCTAGAAACTCTTTGGAGTGATTCTTTCCTGGCAAATTTCTGGATAGTGAATGTATCTTTAGGTTATTTGAAGTTTGATTGATTGATACAAGGCCATCTTAGGCTTCATATAAAAAAAATTGGGGGTGGGGGAGGGGGCAAGGTTGAACTCCATAAACCTCCCTCCCTACGCTCATGATTATAATTCATTTAGCTATAGTGAGACCTAGCCAACAGCAGCACTACACAAAATCCAGCCAAATATAAAATGGAACATGAATTTGGTAAGGTTGAGAGGAAACAATGAAAATACCAGGTGACATTCAAACTAACAAGCACTCAACAAATATCACAATGCATCATAAAGTATAAGAGTATAACAACGCAAATTACAGTTGTGGTAGAAATGATAAGAGGTATCGTTAGTACAGCATTTACTACCTACAGTAGCCCTATGGCTTCTTTGGTGCTGACTGATTACAGCTTTAAAAAGTTACCTGACCAAATTACGTATCCCTACACCGAACCAGATGATCTGCAAAAACATGTGTTTAGCATCTGTCGCTTTTGACAGTCAAAATTTAGGTATATAACTAAATGCTCTCCATGCAAATGTGGGTACACACCCTCTACATTCAACCTTTCTCATCTCTAGCCCATTAGCGTAATAAGTACTACAGTATAAAAAGTAAAACGTGGTGCTGAAAAAAAAACATGACCTGCGGGAAGAATGTGAACTTAAAAGCATAAGATACCCGCCTCGGTGGCGTAGTTGGCTAACGCGCTTGTCGTGTTGAGCTCTACTGCTGAGGACGTGGAGATCGAGGTTCGAATCTCGGTCGGGTGAACTGGGGGTGGTTTTTCCTAAATGGTTTTCCACTCTCCCTCCACGCAAATGCGGGTTCACTTCCTCTAATTCAACCTTCCCAATACCTAATCCACTAGAGTAATTAGTACTTAAAGCGTATAACCCGAACGGGTAGTAAGACGTGGTGCTAAATATTATTATTATTAATTTGATAAATTAACTTTCTTTCTAAATTTTGGATAAGTAACACAACCACGCGAGCTTCTGTTACTAGTACTAAGATTTATCTTTGTTATATTTTGTGACGGGAATAGGGTGGGAAGCTAAGGCAGCCGGCCAGGGGCACTACCTCAGAGAGGGATAAAGCAGCCGGCTGGGGGCGCTACCTCAGACAGGGCTAAGGCAGCCGGCAAATTGTGCTACCTTAGCGTAAACAAGTGAAAAAAAAAAAATCTGTTCTTTATACCCGGGACTGAAGATTTAACTATTAACAATTATGAAACTAATACAAGTTTAGTGTATTGTTTAGTGTATTCGTTATAGAGTCAAAATGCAAATACCAACAATATAGATTTAAATGTAAATCTGACCTATAATACATAGGCAAACTCACTTCAGCTCGTATTATCTCCATTTAGTGATGGGCACAATCGAGTAAAAATAACCGAGTCACTCGATTGTGTCGTGTAATCGGTTGTACTTGATTCTTCTGGGATTACTCGAGTAACTTAACTCTGTCCTTGTTATTCTTTTATTTTCTCTTTTCTTACCAGCTGGGTAACCTGGCGGTCTAGGGGCAAGGTGTCAGACTTCTATGCTGGCGGCCGGGGTTCAATCCTCGGTCCCGGCATAAATTTATCTGATTACCAAACCCTTCCTTCACCTCTGACAAGACATCTTGTGAATGTGGGGAATGCCAGGTCTCCACCGTGGTTCGGATTCCACGTTAAACTGTAGGTCCTCCATTTCATCTCACAATCACCCTACCATTGCACATTAGCGTAAGTGCGTATAACCCTAACGGGTAGTAAGACGCGGTGCTAATAATAATAATAATCTTACCAGCTAAGTAAGAATCGACCTTACAGACTGGACTGTTTACCATGCTATTTCCATTTAAAAGGCATATTCCCTTAGAGATCATTTTTACCAACAGTTTCTGCTGCTACGCAAAAATGACCCTTTATGGTTTAAATGTTGCCCATGCATTTTCAATACAAAATACTCGCAGATGTAAAGTACACAATCGAAAAGCATGCTAACATAACATTTCCGATTCTTTTTAAAAGTACTCGATGAAAGCTACTCGATTCTTTTTACTCGCACCTCGGCAGTCTTAAGCCCGTATCACATGACACTAGCTCGTACTAGAAATCAAGTGTGCTAGCTAGCGACTAGATATCTGTATACTAGCTAGTATAATATAAACAGGACTAGAGTATTCACACGCTGCTAGTTTGGTACTAGGTTCTAGTGCAAATATTTATCGAACGTCAGAGATTAATTTTGGGTGCAGCAGCTGCATTAATTACTAATTAAGATATTGAAAACTATGAGAGGGAGCGTAGGAAAAAGAATATGGACACGGGACTGGCTGTAAAGACGAAATAATGGTCTCAGGATGCTAAATATGATATATTCGGAGGTTAGGTAGTATACATTCGGGGTGACACAAACGTTTAGTATCTCCCTAAATTTGTATTCATTTATTTACAATGTGGTCAGAGGCCCCTAAGGCCATGGGTGTACAAGTACAGTATCCTTGATACACAAATGTTCTTTTTTTTAGGCCTACTTACACTTTATATTCTACAAAAAAACCCACCCAAGGTTGGCATGCTATCAAGTTTATTTAGATTAAAATTGGGTCTGGAACACAGTTTGTCGTTTTTAGATGTCATGTTTTTAAATTAAATTTATATATATTAAATATATTGTCATATTGTGGCAATTTGGTATTATATAAACAAGGATGTTTAGAATAATGTTCTGCCAACAACAAAATCACATTCGATGACCATGTTGGCCTCATTTATACCATTTCTCTACACAACAGTCTCAGCGCGCATTGATTGGTTGAATTACACAGACTAGTGTCGGAACTAGTACGAAGATAGCGCCTGTTCTATCCTCACAACTAGTATGGTAACCAGTACAAAGTGGCAAAACCAATATAATTTTTCTGATTCACACGACGCTAGATGATGACGTGCTAGCTAGCACACTGGATTTCAAGTACGAGCTAGTGTCGTGTGACACGGGCTTTATTTCCAAAATCGAAACCAATTGTCTTTCTTAATTTATTGATTATAATTTCTCCTCACTAAAATATGATTATTTATAAATAGAAATTAATTAGAGTACCTTAAGTTGCAAATTAAATAAAAATAAAAACATACCTTAATATTTATGATGCGTTGATGATTGTCTAAAGTGTGTATATAGTTAATTTCTAGAATGACTTCATTATTTTGATGTTGAAGTCTCAGGGCTGTGGTCATGAGTTTGATTCCGTTATATTTAAATAATTAGTGTATTCACTTTCAATCCCTGTCTAGTTCACATGATTTTCTACGTATGTTTAAGATGTATTAAAAATAATATAAAATATATATTTCAAACAACGTTTTCTAAACCAATCACCAACACATTATGTTTATTTTTAAAGTCACATAAATTTAAATTGTGTTAAAATATATCATTAAGTAAATTCGCAATACCAAATGTTTTTCGCTGTCTTAAAATTCTAATAATAGTAGAAAACAAATCTAAAGCTACAGCAGCAATTTATTTTTGATCAAATAAAAAACATTCTAAGAAACGAAGTACAGCACTAACCATAAATATGTGATCATTATATTTTATGAATTAGTCTATTATTACAAATAAATAGAGCTAAAATATTTTTATGGTACATTGAGACACAATAATGTATCAATGGTCGAATCAAAGAAGAACGCAATGAGAAGAGTAAGTAAGAGGAAATGCACTGGCATTTGCTAAATCAGAGGATAGAAAACCACTATTGGCCCCCCACTCTCCCTTTCACCCAGTGCGGCAGGTCTAGATTGCTCCCAGGCAAGATAACGTATATGATTCAAATTTCAACACTTATTTTTATAAAACTAATGCCTCAAAATTTGATGGTCATGAGCTCAAACACAGACGGATTTTTCTTGAGAGATAAAAATTTGTAGCACACACTCCTTCGGAAAGGAAGTAAATCCGTCGGTCCTATGTAAGTTGTGGCATGTAAAAGAAGCCAGGAAGGTATGTTAGAATACCTTTCCCAGCAAAATTAGTAGGCTCTTTCTCGCTCACTCGTAGAAATTCATTGGCGTATAGCCCATACGGGTAGTAAGGCGCAGTGCTAATTAATTTTAAAAAAATTATAAAACTGAATATTTTATCGAGAATACCATATTTAAAAAAAATCACGTCCTACCATCTGTTCAGGTTATACGCATATTGGAACTACTCCACTGGAGTGGGGATGAGGAGGGAAGCATTTTAGAAGTGATCTAACCGCATTTGCGTAGAAGAAGAGTGGGAAACCATTTAGGAAAAAACCGTCTCAATAGACCCATCTGGGATTCGAGCCCCGCTCTCCCCGTCATCAACAGACCAGCATAACACGAGAGTGACACCTTAGACCATCGGGCCTCATAAGTGATGATAGCACAAATACATGTTTTCCCTTTTAAAAAAGTAAAATTTTTATGAATTTATTTAACAAGAATTTAAAAAGAAGTTTATTTTATTAAAAAGAATTAAAAAAATTGTTAATCTTTTTTTTATTGTGAGACTGCTTAAAACGCATACTTTTGTATTGACTGTACATGCAACATGAAAGCTGAAAATAATACTGTCAGTGTCAACTGCCTCCCACAGAGAGAGATTATGGAGTTATTAGTATCGAATTCCATTGCAAGACTCCCGAGTAATGTTGACCAACCGATTGCCCGGGACACTTCGAGTAGATGATTTGCTAAAAATGACTAGAGGAATTTTTCTCGATTACTTTATTAGAGAATCGATTAATTACGCGTTTGTGCCCTTCATTATCTTAATTTGGACGGTATTGCCGTCAAAAAATCTATTTACCCAAGGATCACCTTTCACTATCCTTGAAAGTTAATAAATAAAACATAAAAAAAGAACAGGTTAGTTTAAATTCTTACACTCTAAGCTAAACACTTAATATGAGATGAGAATATAAGAAATAATACATAACAGTTTGAAGAACGCGGGGGATCTTAATCTAATTATTATTTACAAAAATAATCTATATTTAAAATATGTTTCTCCTAGGCTTCAATGGTGCTATCCCTGGTTGGGTTATTAAGTCGCCCGCGGTGGCTCACTCGGCATGAGTAAGCTTTGTCGCTCCTTCGTAGATGACGTTAATTATGCTCTAATTCATCAGAGAATGGCCATGACCTAGGCATACAAAACAGATCTGTGGCATAAACCCCAGTTTACTTAATTTTAAACCTAATAACAGCTGTAACCAGCTTAAGTGGCCGCATGGTCTAAGGTGCTACTCTCGCAATAGACTAGACTGACGAAGATGGGGAGATTAGGGTTCAAACCAAGTCGGGTGCATTGAGGGTGTTTTACCCTAAATGGTTTCCACTCTCTTTCCACGCAAACGCGGGTGTAATTCCTGTAATTAGTACACATGCGTATAACCCAAACCGGTGGTAAGACACGGTACTAAAAAAAAGTTGTAAAATAAATTATACATATATTTCTTCTCGAGCATTGCACACACATATCTCAATGTATGGACAGCTCATAACACACAAGCACACTAAAATAAAATCGATTCAGACTTTGGCCAACAATCTCTGTTTTAAACCGTAGACTTTTTTTTTCATGGTGTATGAAAGCATGTAAAGTACGAATGATTCGTAATGCACTCATTTAGTAATGTTCATATTTGATTTGGTAAGGAATAATAAATGATAAAATTATATCTTCTTTATTTTAATTTTAGATATTACACAATTTTCATCATGTTACACCATCTTCATCATTGGTTTTCCTCAGACCTGAAGATGGTATAAAATCTATAACAACATCAAAACATGTCATCATAAAATACTAAGCTAATATCAAATAAGGGGAGGGGAATAAAAATAAAAATTAAGAAGATAGAATGTTATCACATATTTAGGTATAGATTTTTAAAATGACTTTTTATTTAAAGCAAACATATTTAGTAGTTCCTGCAATTTGAACAATACATGCCACTTAGTTTCTTTTACTATTCACACATGCTAACATAACAAGGGAGCATATGATAAAACATGCATTGTGAAATGTGCTCTGACATAAAACAAACAATAAAACTCTTTTGCCGAAAAACGAGGAAAAAATATTGGTGTTGTTGGCTGCATATCAACTTGACTAAAAGAATATACAACATGGAAACCTGGCATTCGTGGGTTCTTACTCGGTAGGTACTCAGTTTAGATGTAAACACCTCGGATCGTTGTTAGTTTAGATACAGTAGCCCCATGGCTTCTTTGGTGCTGACTGACAGCTGACGGCTTTGAGAAGTTACCAGACCAAATTATATATCCCTAAGCCGAACCATATGATATGCAAAAACATGTGTTTAGCAGCTGTCATTTCTTCTGACAGTCAAAATCTAGGTATATACCTAAATGTTGACTGTCAGAAATCAGCTGTGAGCTGTCAGTCAGCACCGAAGAAGCCACGGGGCTACTGTAGTTGTCACAATTGGAAATGGAAATTGGGAGAACGCAGGTGTGGATGGGAGGATTATATTAAAAGGTATCTGAAACAGATAGGGTGTAATAAGGTAGACTGGATATAACTAGCTCAATATAAAGATAGGGTGTAATGAGATGGATTGGATGTAACCAGCCCAAGAAAGGGATAAGGTGTATTTAGTTGGATGGGCTATAACTATCTCAAGATAGGTGGTGTACTTTGTAGGTGCGGTAATGAACTTTCAAGTTCACAATGCCATAGCGAAAGTTGTTACAATATAACTGTTTAAAATTATGGAATATTAGATAAAGTTACAAAATATATTGTAAAGTATAGCAAATTTTTGGTAAAAATAAAGAATGAAAATGAGACATTAAAAATATTACATTGCTAAACAACAAAATAGATCTCCCGATACAATTTAAGACAATAGGGATCCCTAGTTTAGTTCCTTTAAATAATATCACAAGTAATTCAAAGCCTTTATAGAAATTAACTTTTTAAGAGGTGAGTGGATGGTGGAGAGTGTTTAGACTCTTTGTATAAGTCGAAGAGTAAAACATTGCTTACTCAATATTTCTCAATATAACATGTCGAGTTTTTTTAATGAATCGCATTTTTATACCCTTTCAGACTATCTGCATATTTACACAAAATGTGTAGAGACGAGTAAGAAAGAATTGAATGGTGGTTTACCAGCATTTGATTTCAAGAAGCGTGGGAAAACGCCTCGGTTTACATTACCCATGGTGCAGAGAGGATCGAGTAAATGATTATTAAAATATACATATTATATAAACTACATATATATGTATAGTTTATATAATATGTATATTTTATACATGCTTATATTCACACCCACATCAGTAGTCTAAGGTGTCACTCTTTCAATAGACCAAATTGCCGGTGACGGGAGTATCGGAGTTCAAATCCCGGTCAGGCTTAACTGAAAAGGTTTTTTTTCTAATAATGTTATCGTTCTTTCTCTAATGTTGGTACAATTTCTATAAATTCTACTTTCATTGTTACTACCCCATTAGAGTAAATATTCGGAGAACTTGGATGTGTAGTAAGGCGCTGTGCACATTAACACACACACATATCTATTTAATAAATATATATGACCACTTAGGTGGCCGCAAGATATAAGGCGTCACTCTTGCAATAGTGGTTTAGATCCTGGTCCGGTGTACTGAGGGGGATATTTTTTCCACGCGAATGTGGGTACATTTTCTCGAAAATCTACCTTCCTAATTTCTATAATATCTGCGTAGTATATACATGAATATAACGCCAACGGACTGTGAAATGCGATTTAAAAAAATGTCTAGATAGTCATAATAATTCTAAAGGTAAGTAACAGATTGCTAATATTTGCTTGTGGTGCAGATAGAAGATGTAATTGAGAGGGCCCAAGGAATGGTGACGGGGCCCTTGAACTTCCAGTTGGGTGGGGCGTGGCGTCCCAGAGATCCTGAACGAGAGGCGTCGATTCGGAGAAAACACGTTGAACACAGGTACGAGCCCCACAAAGTAATAGCCGTATGAAAAAAAAATATGAAAAAACTACTCTAACAATTGTGAAAAGGAATAAATTGCTATTTTATTCTTTTTATTGGTCATTGTTAAGGTGAGGATTTAGGGCACGCGATTTTCACGTGTTGACACCAACAGTTGTTGAATATCTGTCATGGCCATAGTGGCAGTAGATGAAAACAAATTTTAATGAGGAGAAAAAGTTGTTATTAAATTCCGAGACACCCTTGACGAATATTCAACAACTGTTGATATCACCACGAGAAGAAAATTAAAACTCTATGTTTGTACTGAAGCAATTGTGACACTATGGAATCAATCACCCCGTTTTGGGCGTCGATTGAAACACTACGGATTAATTCCCTGATATAATAATGCTGTAATGATATATAGGTTGTCTATAGCTCCGTGATCGAGCGCCTATCATCACTGTAGGGAAAATATACCTTTTAACCAGCTGTCTACAGCTCCGTGTTCGAGCACTAATTAAAATGGTACAATTAATAAATGTAAGAAAGAGAACTGTTGATGGCTGTTTATTCACACACGGTTTATTTAAAGGACACCTATTAATTACTTATACATATTCCAATTAAATGTTTTATATCACTGCACACTTGAGATATTAATGTATGTTATTTTATACTGTGTTAGACTGACTGGCTTGTGCGTGGGCGGAGATCCCGGTGTAGATGTTTGGATCCCGAATGATGTGTGCTTGTGTGACTTGTGCGTGGCCGGGAGCTGCCTTAAACATACGCACAACGGTTTATATATGACATACCCCTTGCCTTTTTCTCCTCTCGTCAACAATGTAAAAACCAACTAATAGAAAGAGTCCTGGCGACAGGTGTTGTGAAGGCTAGCTTCTTATTGTTATAGGGAAATGGCGTCT